>ML809514.1:56609-81941 GCA_009831015.1 Picea engelmannii | reverse complement strand
CAAGGCAAGCAGATCACCAAGATTCAGATTCAGCAATCGCTTTCCCCTCTCCCCCGGGAACTCAACGCAATGGAGACCATTGCTTCCTAAGGAGGGAGGATTGATCCAGGTGGATATCGGTGGCCACCCACCTTTTCCAAATGCCTCAAAACGGCTTTCTGGCAAGTTTGGCAATTTACTATTTTTGACAGGTTTTAACTTCCGGAGCCATTTTGAGGGCCCAAATGAAGGTTTTTCGAGATCGAGGTTCTTAATGATAGCCGAAGGCATGATTGAACCCCCAAAATGAATCTCCTCGATGATACCTTTCCAACGAGCTATCAAACGCCTAAAACGGAGATCGTATGCAAAAGTTACGACCCCAGGAAGTTGATGTACTTACTTACCCAAATGGGGCCCACATGACTTTTGGCGCTTCATCTCCTAGGGTTAGGTTTTTTTATGTTTAGGACTTTTGGCATTTCCGTTTATTGTAAAAGGGCCTTCAGAGCCTCATTGTAATCATCTTCTTGCGAATGCGAGTAGCCGTCACATCTCTTCTCAGAGATAAGCTGCCACCATTCTAGCGAGTCTTTCACTCTGTATTTTTACAGTCTCTGTACATTTCTCTGATTAATAGAAATCGTGTATTACTGTATATCTGTGTTTATGGTTGCATCTTTGATATATTTCGGTTATATTACTGGATATATGCGATATCTCTGTGCATTTATTTATTATATCTCCACTCTCATTTCGTGCCGAAAATAATCCGGATCATAAGTTGACGTGTTGATATAATTGACTCCATAAACCCTAAAGGCACTAATCTCTTGTCTCTCTTTTGTTGGAAGGTTGATCAAAACAACTTTCAAACTCTCTTCCTTGAAGCTCCTACTAACCTGAACTAACTTGCTAACCTAGTCTAGAAATACTAATAGCTCATTTGTTGTTGATGCAACCATTGTTACAGCCATTAGTTGAAGCCAATATGAGCATGCCAATTGTCTTATAAACTGCCCAGAATTTGTACTAGGCAAGCTTTTATCAATTAATGCTAAAGTGTATGTTCAATTGCCTCAGCAAAGTACATTTCTGAAGCTTGTTTGTTGTTGTCATTATTATTAATTTGTTGTTGCTGCAGTCACTTTTGAAAACCTGTTAAACTCATTTGATGATTGATAGATCACTTGGAACTTGTACTAGGCAAGCTATAATCAATAAGTATTGAAATAGTTGTTTAATTGCGTAATTTAAGTACTTTTCTGGAGTGGTTTTGTTGTTGTCATCATTATTTATTTTATTGTTGTTACAAGTGTTTTGACAATTCATTGAGGTCAATTATTGACTTGTTTTAATCTTGAAATTGTAAGTGACAATGTACTATCAAATTTCAAAGTCTTTATATCATTTTCGTTATCATAACTTGCAATTTTCCTTGAGTGACCTAGAGAGGGGTGGGTTTTACTTGGTCTTTTACCCTTCATCAACCAACTAGGTCCAGAGACGTCTCCCTTGGAGTGAGGTTTTCTCCTCCTCCTAAAGAGAAAGAGGTACCTTGTTGGGGTGACAATGACAGGGCCACCTCCGTGTTACACCAATTTAGGCCTACTTGCCTTTAGGCTTTGTGAAAGTACAAATTGTGCGATAACATTTTTGGTGCCATTGTCGGGGAACCCTGAGTCAATATTCTTCAACGACACTTTTTCGACAAGTCTTTTACTGAAAGTCTTCACTTCACAGAGCTTACCTGGCAACTCCATTGAGGGTGATTCCATCACCCCCTTTGATAATCCTTAAGAGGTTATCTGGCGACTCCATTGAATTACTCTCTACTTCGTGATACTTTCAAGACATGGGATCATGGCACCCTGAGAACAAGTGTATTTGACTATTGATTTTGAAAGTTTTCAAGGATACCCACATTATTTTGATATAAAATGGTTAAATAATTCTCCAAGATTCGGAGGCCTCCCAATTACTCACATTGTAGAATTTTTAAAGTATATAAGTGAGATAGAAATTGAAGGGGAGGATGTTCTGGTAAAATTGTTCATACTTTCCCTGTCGTCTTTTTTTCAAGATTGGATTTGGGATTGTTGTGAAGATAAGGGTATATCATCTTTCATAGACCTCATCAGTAGGTTTATTGAGTTTGTGAAACCACAATGCCAGACATATGAAGATGCCCTTCAAAATCTCGCAATATCCCTAGAGGAAGAAACATTCACCATTGAGATTGTGGAAGATCTCAGGGATGTGTACCATACTCAATACCAAGAACCCTCTGATATAGAAGGAAATATTTATGAAGAAGGTTGTCAACCCATTGAAGAGGAGCAATATTTTTCCCATGATTCAACACAATGTAGTAAACACTTGATTGAAGAAGTGAGTTATGAGGATGAAGCACTAGTATCCGCTCCCCCGCCCAATGAAGCTCTCCAAGATCCTATCTCCCCTGCACAAGATGAAGACAATGAGGTGAATCATTTTCCTTTCCAGTTTTTTGATGACATTTTGTTTTATGATTCAGAAGGTGAAGAAGTAAAGGAACCCTTGGAAGGTCTAGGTCCTTCATTTTCTAATGAAGGAGAAAATATTGTTAAAGAGATGAGTCTTGGGGATGATGTATTGGATGCTCTTCCATTTGATGAAGTCATTCGAGCCTTTGATGCTCCTGCATAGCAAGAAGTGAACACGATAAGTTATTTCCCTTTCCAAGATTTTGATGATGTTTTATTTTATGATTTGGAAAGTAAAAAAGTATTAGAGGAGCCCTTGGATGCATTAAATCCTTCATGTTATGATAAAGGTAGTGACATGGTTGATAATATTGATGAGTTCATACATGTTGGAAGACGTAAGTGGGATGTGATTGGTTCTGATGAGGATCCCATTTATGATATGGAAGGATATCTTCGAATGTTCCCTTTACAACAATCATATGATGTTCTTAATAATTTTGACGTTTGGCAACAAGATGATGATATAATTACATAAGTTTTCCAAGCACCCAAGGATGACCCAGTGCAATGTTCTCCTGATGATTTTCGGTCTTACCTTGAGGATTTTCATGAGTATTCCTTTGAGGACTTGGATTTGATATATGAAGAATATTATCAACCGTTGTTGTGCTCAAATTTTCATAAAGGTGAGGACGTTGCTTTCCTGAAGCAGGATACTTGTGACGAGGTTGCCCAGCTCCCTCTAATTGCTTTACCTCGTTATGTCACTAAGGATGCAGTTGGGGAAAATGTCTCTTGTTTCAAGTTTTCTTTAGGGAAAAACTTTATGTTAGAATTCAAGGGGAGGTTGAATGCCTTAAGAAGTTTATTATCTCAATCTTTCAGCTTTCCCCTGAGAAGTTGTCAGTTCCCCTCTAAGTTCGTGTTAATCCCTTTTCAAACCCCAGGGAGTGATGACGTCCAAGGTAGTCAACCCTCAGACTCTTTAAGCCATCCCTTTGAGTCCTTGACCTCTCACGATCCTTTTCTAAGATGGATTGATCACTTTTTTGGAAGGGTGACTTGGCATGATTTTGTCCCTCCATCCCGCCTCCATGAGCTAGACTTTATGACTTCCTATCATATAATGCATGATCTAACTCATGTTTATTTTGTGCTTAACTTGTCATTGTTTTGGTTTATGATGAAACACAGAGGCATGTGTTATGATACATTGCTAGCGTGGTTGTATTGGTTGTATGCTTATACCTAGCATTTGACAGGTAAGTACAGGTGAGGTAGGGTAGGTAGGCATTTGATTTCATTGTATATACCATTGCATTGTATATTAGCATAGTTGTAGTTGCATGTTTCATATTATTTTCCTGACTTGTATATATGTATTTTCATGATTATGTTTTAGATTAGATAGTTGATTTCATTTTAAAGTTTTTCATCATGTATGAACAAGGGGTGATAGCACCACCCCAAGTATTACTAACATCTTATGTTCAGTCTTAGCAGGAAAAGGTCACACCAGAGATGTTGAGGTTCTCATGCGCTCTACGGTCATCACATGTCCCCAAGTTGGGGCCATATGTTACCCCCAAACTTAGGGGTAACTAAGGAGATCATGTCACGAGGCCCACAGGTCCTAAACATGGAGTGCCAGAGCCAGATGACTTAAGTATGGCCCCAAAGGGCCCCTTTTGTTTCCGTAGAAAATCCCACATACCATCGACATCAGTATCCATCACACTGACCTTGTCCTGAAATGGCAATGAGTCTTGCTCCATGAGGTAATAATTCCAAGTATCATGGTATGTATCACTCCGATTTTTAAAACATTTAAACATGTTTCATTGAATCTTTATGGATTTCATAATGTTTCTTGACTTTATACTCTTTTCCTTGTTGAAACCTGGGAGGGTCACATGGTGCCCTACTAAGTTGGTTTCCCTTTAGGATAGGTTGTTACCTAGTGGATCTCTGAAGAGTCATCGCTCATTCCCTCCATACTTACCATTTTCCATCTTTATCCCGTCCATCTATCCACATTTTTAAGCATTGGGGAAGGCTCCACTTGGAAAGGGTTGTACCTTACCTCATGGGAAGAAGGGGCTAAATGCCCAAGGGGAAATGTAGCTGGCAAAAGTTAAGAGCCGAATTTAAACCTTCGAGATGCTTCGGCTAGGGATCCCTGAGAAAGCACTGAAACGCCTCTCAGCAAGAAAAGGGGACCCACATATGAATAAAACACTCAAGGCATTTGTTGGTGGATAGGAGGTCTCATCATGAGCCGACCTATCATGACCATGAACATGTAGCAGTATGACACTGCCACCCAACTAGTCACCAAGCCAGGGTAGTGGCTCTTGGTTGCATGGCCAAGAGAAAGGGGGTCTCATCACGAGCCAGCCTTCCCATTTTCGTGAAATATTTGTGGGTGACACTGCCACTAGTTGGTCACCAAGCCAGGGCAGTGGCCATCAACTCTTTCCTTGCAACATGAAGAAAGAAAGATAAAATAAGAAAGCAAAGATAAAAAGAATAAATGGCAATCAGTGGGCTTGGAAACATTTGCATCCATGACAAGGTGCAACTCACCCTCAACAAAGGCACCCATAGGTGACTGTTGCATTTCCATGTTATCACATGCACCCCATGCCCAAAGGTTTTCTCCTCACCACCTCATACGCTTGCATGATTTGGATCAAGTTCCAGTGGGAAACAACATTGACTTAAGGGAGACTAGCCCCAATAGGACACCTTGGGACCATTCCAAACCCTAGAATTGTCAAGTTGCATAATGTTTTGAACATTTGTTTGGGTTTATGGGGAATTAATGCACATGTTTGGGTGTTTTAATTATTAGATGTGTTTTATGTATTATGATGTGTGTGGACTTATGGACCCCTAGAGGGCGTACTTCTTGTCTTTGCGGGACCTTTCTCGGTGAACAGGTACATGGAGAGATGACTAGCTCGGACCTTCATGAGGGCTCAAATCCCATTTGATGGATGTTGAGACCCCAACCAAGGGGCGGGATGAAGATGAAGGGGTTATGTCAGGAAGAAGGAGGACGATTCCTTTGGAGGCACTTTGGTGGACCTAGACCCAGGCGGTTGTGTCTTTCCCACTTGAACGCTAGCCTTTGGAGACGTTGGACGTCACCCATGTAGCCCTGGACATTTCTACATGCAATGGTGGTCACCTTAGGGGTAATCATGAGGTTAATGGCACGTGTGGGTAGGGTTTTAGCCTTTGGAGGCCCAACGTTATGTGACAGAGGTCTAATGTCACCCTAGAAGGGCATGATTTCACCCCTAGGAGGGTCTTTACATGCAAATTTATTTTATTTTGTCCAGAATTTAATTTTGTAAGAAACTGGTCAAGTTGGTCTGTCTTTTTTGACCTAAAACTTAATTAAGGTCAATTTTTTGTATAAATAAACAAAAAGTGACATTCATTTTGATCATAACTCACCTCTCACAAGAGGAAGGACTAAAATTTTCGCACTAAAGGGGTTATTGGATGAAATTACCAAGGCACACTTGCTTGGAGGCTATTTTGGATCATTTCTTGGTGAAATTTTGGCAAATCTAAGGTTTTTGTGCTTGATTATTCTTGGTGAAGTAAGTAAATCTGCAATTTTCATTCCATAATAAATGTCTATGGTATGTTTACTTGTTCATATGTAAGATTATGAAATTGCTTTCTTGAAACCCTAGGAGTAAGAAACATAAGGTGCTTCTTTCTTGCTCTTTATTTTGATAGTATTGCTTAAGAAGATCTTGTCTAGACAAACGTCTAGAGCCCTAAAGTGCTAGCACTTTAGAAGCTTTGTCTAGTTCTTATTGCATTAAATATTTTTCAAGAGTCTAAGGATAAGAGAAATCACTAGGGCCTAAAAGTTCCTACACCCTAATTGAACCTTCTCTTTGAGACTTGGTGCTTGAGAACTTAAGGTACTACTTCTCAAGCTTCCACCTTGTTATCTTTTAGACAAGTATAATCATTATTGTCTCTCCAAGTTAATGTGCTGATATAATTGACTCCATAAACCCTAAAGGCACTAGTCTCTTGTCTTTCTTTTCTATGAAGGTTGATCAAAACAACTTTCAAACTCTCTTGCTTGAAGCTCCTACTAACCTGAACTAACTTACTAACCTAGTCTAGAAATACTAATAGCTAATTTGTTGTTGTTGTAACCTACTTTACAGCCATTATTTGAAGCCAATATTAGCATGCTAATTGTCTTATAAACTGCCCAAATTTTGTACTAGGCAAGCTATTATCAATTAATGTTAAAGTGTATGTTCAATTGCCTCGGCAAAGTACATTTTTGAAGCTTGTTTGTTGTCATCATTATTAATTTTTTGTTGTTGCAGTCACTTTTGACAGCCTATTAAACTCATTTGTTCATTGGTAGATCACCTGGAACTTGTACTAGGCAAGCTATAATCAATAAGCGTTGAAATATTTGTTTAATTGCCTAACTTAAGTACTTTTTTGGAATGGTTTTGTTGTTGTCGTCATTATTTATTTTACTGTTGTTACAAGTGTTTTGACAACTCATTGAAGTCACTTATTGACTTGTTTTAATCTTGAAATTGTAAGTGACAAAGTACTATCAAAAATTCAAAGTCTTTATATCATTTTTGTCATCATAACTTGCAATTTCTGGATACATTGTTGCTACTATAAATTTATCTTTGTTTTATATAGCTTGTTTTAGTAGCACATAATTCATCTAAGAAGTCATTGATCATAATTATTGAAATCATTGTTATTGCTAACGTTCAATGTTTCATTGGTAAAGGGAAGGTACCATTCATTTCCATTTACCCCCTTGAATTTTACCAAGTGACTTATTTCCTTGAGTGACCTAGAGAGAGGGGTGGGTTTTACCTGGTCTCTTACCCTTCATCAACCAACTAGGTCCAGGGACGTCTCCCTTGGAGTGAGGTTTTCTCCTCCTCCTAAAGAGAAAGAGGTACCATGTTGGGGTGTCAGTGACAGGTGTTAGGATATTTAGACACTTAGGAGTTAGTTACGAACTACTTGGTCTAATATGTCGTTAGGTAAAAGTGTTTATTGGTGTGTTTATTTAGTATGCATTAGTATGCATTTATAGTTAGGAAATCCAACGGTCACGATATGTTCTCGACATAGAGTGATTTGACGGTTCATACTCTCATCGACCTTAACGACCATTGATCTGTGGCTTAACACCCGATTGGTCCATGATCTCTATTTAAAGAGCATGGAGGGTCATTTCTCGATGATCGATTGTGAGAAACTCTCTTGTAAAATCTCTCTGTAATCTTTTTCTTTTGCATTAATAAACTGCTCCAAGTGGCCGCGTTGGCTGGGGCCGTGGATGTTTCCCCGTAGGGGTTTTACCACGTGAAAACAACAGTGTGTCAATCTTTGATCTGGTTATGTGAGTGGTTATTGAAGGTGTTCGTCCTCTGTTGGAATACCTGTGTTGTCAAACATGGTATTAGAGTTTGTTTGAAGACATGCTCTTGTTCTAGATCGAAATCCTGAAGTCGAGTTGTCTCATCTCCATTTTTTGTCATTTTCGTACATTTATGGGCTGAAAGGACTATTCCATTGCGTCTGGAGCGCTCGTTTCATTCAGAAACACTTTTCATTTCAGTCGAAAAGGTTTTTGTTTTCCCAAGATACAGCTTTTACAGTCAGATCCGGAGGTATAAAGCTTGAATACGCATTTTTAAAATTTTTTGCAGAGTAGTATTTTGGTTTTATTTCGGTTTTGTATTATTTATTTCCAGGTTGCTACTCTTTTAGATCTGTGTATGCTCTTTGCCCTGCGCCCTGTGCGATATCGACAAATCATAAACAGATAGGAAAAGGTGGATCTTCTGGGTAAGCTAACCGAGATCTAACCCTTGTTGTCATCGAAAAGAGAAATTGTTTTCTTGTGTGAAGAGTTTTTTTTTAGCACGCTCTCCAAGGCCGTCTTCCACAACAACAACAACAACAACACCCGCAATCCTCCTTCTAAACATTACAATATGTTTTGCTAGATCATTTGGTTAAAAGTTGTCTTATTAAGTAAGAGGTATTGAGTTCAAGTCTCTCTTTTGTTACTTTTTTTTAAAAAGTTCATGCTAAAATTGTAAATTGTATTTCACTTCAAGTATAAAAGTGAATCACTATAAGTAGCTTTAATATTTTCACTATAAGTAGCTTTAATATTTTATTTTAGAGTTATTTATTTTGCATGCAGCTTTTCTGTTATAAAGTAACTTCATTGTAAAAGTGATCCCCACTTCTATTTATAAAAGTGGGTCACTCCATAAAGCAACTTACACTATCACGTGGTCATTTGGTTACCGTTTATGCCTTTTTTTTAAAGGGCATAACTCTCACATCGGAAGTCCATTTTCAGTGCCCTTTTTTTTAAAAGTGCATAACTTTTCGAGCTCTTTCCATCCAGATCATCAGTTTCAGTTTTTAAATCCATTTTATCTGCATATTTAATATGGCTTCTACAAGTAATGTCTTGCTTACCAACAACTACTTCCAATGGAAATCTCATATGGAAGATTTATTAAGAAGTAAACGCTTGTACCGGATTAGCTTGGGAAAGGAAAAATCACCCATTGATAATGATAAGAAAACCAAGTGGGCTAATAGGAGTGACGAAGCACATGGACTAATCGGAATTTCCATCTCCCCTGATTTAAGGTACCACCTTCAAGAAATTGATGACCCTGAAGAAGCTTGGGAAAAGATTGAATCTATGTTTGGTAAACTCAATATTATTCGAGCACAACAGTTAGAAAATCAAATACTGACCTTGATTCCAAGTGATTTTTCTTGCCTTGGAGACTATCTATCTAGGTTTAAAACACTCGGAATTTTATGTGAAGAATGTAAGATAAAAATGGAGGAAGAGCGTTGCATCTATCTTATTCTTTCTAAAAGCTAGGAAGAACATATTTTGTGTTTGTATCTACCTTTTATGCCATGAGAGAGGCTCTAAGGAAAGATTATGAAAAACCCACTCTTGAGTCCTTTTGTGCTGCTTTGATTAGAGAGGAAGATAAGCTTGTACAACTTGGAGTGATCAACACTGCAGGTACCTCCAACAAAGCCTTAGTTTCCCAGCAGAAAGATAAACCCAAGTATCCCAAGAAGCAACATCCTCGCTACAACAAGAAGCAACATAAAGGTCCCAAACCCGCTCAGAAAGCTTCAGCTCCTAATGGTGACAAAGGAGCAAAATATAAAAATAAGAAGACTGATAGACATTGCAACTTTTGTGATAAAGATGGCCATGATGAGTCTAAATGTTTCAAGAAGATGGCAGCTTTAGAAGCAGCGATGAAGAAGCACAACATCAGTATTGATTATACTTCTTCTTCTTCTTCTCATGGACTTCTTCTTCTTCTTCTCATGGACATGCACTTTCTTCTTCTGGTTTCTCCTTCAATACAACTTCTACTTCTTCTTTTGATGAGTGGCTTATTGATTTTGGAGCATCTTATCATATGGCTAAGGATAAAGCCATATTTTCTACTATAAATGAATGTAACACCAACAAAATATTTGTTGGTGATGATAGATCTCTTAGTGTTGTAGGATCTGGAACAGTTCAAGTAGATAATGGTCATTTCAATGATTGATTATGTGTTCCAAGTCTTTCTTGTAACCTTCTATCAGTCTATCAAATCACTCATTCAGGTGAAGGTAAAGCCGTCGAGTTTTCACCTCACCAAGTTGTAATTAAGGATCTAAAAGATCCTAAGCATGTTCTTGCAAATGGAATTATTGATGATATTACCAGGTTGTACAAGCTTGACAACTTTGGGTCATCAGTTTTTGTTGTTCATAGCGATGACTTGAAAAAACTTTGGCATGAGTGGTTTGGTCATCTAAACTATCGCTCATTACAACAACTATGTAATCAACAGATGGTGATTGGTCTTCCTCTTGTTTCATGCAGAGATGGTGTTTTTGTTGGTTGTGTTCTCGGCAAACATCATCGGGACAATTTTGACAAACGTGCCTCTTGGAACGCTTCGGGCCCTTTGCAACGTATTCACAGTGATTTGTGTGGTCCACTTTCTTCTTCTTCCTTTTCTGGGTACAAGTATTTCTTAACTTTCATTGATGATTTTTCCAAACGTACTTGGGTTTACTTCTTAAAACTTAAGAGCGAAGTTTTTGACAAGTTTTTGTCCTACAAGACCCTTGTAGGAAAACAATCTACACATCAATTTCAAAAGTTAAGAACAGATAATGGAGGCGAATATGTGAACAATAATTTTACAAGTTACTGCACTACACAGGGCATCCAAATGCAACACATTGTTCCATATACACCACAACAAAATGGTGTTGTTGAGAGTAAGAATTGCACATTAAAAGAAATGGCTAATTGTATGATCCAATCTAAGGGATTAAGTCTAAAGTATTGGGTGGAAGCAATCAACTGTGCAAATTACATAGTCAATCATACTCCCACAAAGGCTCTTAAAAATATAATATCGGAAGAAGCTTGGACTAAAATTAAACCAGATGTAAGTCACTTCCGTGTATTTGGCAATATAGCATGCACTCACATTACTGATGAGAAAAAGAAAGCATTGCAGCGTAAAAGTCAGAAGTGTATATTTGTTGGTTATTCTGAAGATGTCAAAGGTTATAGACTTCTTCAACCACATTGTAATGAAATTATTCTTAGAAGAGATGTTAAATTTGATGAAAATCTCTTGGCCTGCGAGCCTAATTCGTTGGTTGTGCCTTCTTCAGCCTGCGAGCCACCTTCAGCGTTTGTGCCTTCTTCTGTTCCTATTCTGGTTTCTTCTTCAAATGATGACAGTGAGGATGAAAATCCACCTCCGCCTGCTCACCTTCCTCCAGATGAGTCCTTTGAACCTAAAACAGCACCGGTTCCACCGCTTCCCAGATGGGTCTGTTCACCACGAAAAGCAGTTGGTGATCTTGTCGGTGATCCTTCATATCAGCGTCAAACACGTTCACAGTTCCAGTGAGCCTCTTCTCTTTTGGCTCAAGTTTCAAAGACTCATGATCCAGAGACATTTGCGGAAGCTTCAGGTCATCTAGATTGGGATACAGCAATGAATGAAGAGTATCGTTCTTTAATGGCAAACGATACTTGGGATCTTGTACCTCTTCCAAAAGGAAGAAAACTTGTCAGATGTAAATGGGTCTACAGAACTAAGTATGCATCAGATGGAAGTATTGAAAGACACAAGGCTCGATTAGTTGCCAAAGGATTTTCCCAATTTGAAGGGATTGACTATAATGAAACCTTTGCCCATGTATCCAAAATGAATTCCATATGCCTTGTTCTTTCCCTTGCTGCCTCACATAAATGGGAGGTCCATCAGATGGATGTTAAATCTGCCTTCTTGCATGGTGATTTGAAAGAAGAAATCTACATGGAACAACCTCCTGGCTATGTCCAGAATGAATCTACCCTTGTTTGTCGCCTTAAGAAATCTCTTTATGGTCTTAAGCAAGCTCCCCGAGCTTGGTATGCCAAAATGGACAACTTTCTTATTGACACTGGATTCTCTAGATGCCATTTTGATCCTAATGTCTATACCAAGAAAGTAAGAAGCCATCTCATAATCCTTGTCCTTTATGTTGATGACCTTATCCTTACTAGTAGTGACTCAAAATGTTTAAACCATGTGAAAACCAGCCTTAAGAAGAAATTTGAAATGACATACTTAGGTTTTTTGCACTATTTCCTTGGCCTCCAAGTTTTGCAAACCAATGAAGGAATTTTTCTTTCCCAGTCTAAGTATGCTTCTGACCTTATTCGTCGCTTTCACATGGATGATTGTAAACCAGCCCCTTCTCCCTTCCAATCTAGAGTCAAGCTTACTGCCACCTGTACTTCTCCTGCAATTGATGCCACCCTGTACCGTCAATTAGTTGGTAGCCTCTTATACTTGACTCATACCCGTCCTGATCTTTCCTTTGATGTTGGTCTTGTTGCCCGGTATATGCAAACACCCCATGAAAGCCATTGGAAAGCAGCTAAAAGGATACTTCGCTATGTCTGTGGTACAGTTCAGTTTGGGATACATTACAGTTCAGGGGGGACTCCTTTATTGGTTGGTTTCACTGATTCAGATTGGGCTGGCAACCTTGATGATCGGAAGTCTACTACATGTTATGTTTTCATCTTTGGTTCTGGACCTGTCACTTGGACCTGTAAGAAACAACAAGCTATTGCACTTTCTTCAGCAGAAGCAGAGTACCAAGCAGCGGTAAATGCAAATCATAAAGCCTTGTGGCTTCGACAGATCCTTTCAGAGTTTGGATTCGGGCAACAACATCCAACCAGCCTTTGGTGTGACAATCAGAGTGTCATCAAGCTCGCCAAAGAACCAGTTCAACATCAACGCAACAAACACATCGAGCTACACATGCACTTCATCAGAAAGCTCATTCATGATCAAGTTATTGAAGTGCTCTTTTTCCCTACTGAAGATCAAGTTGCAGACATTTTCACAAAGTCTCTTACAGAAGCGAAGTTTTCCAAACTTCGATCTTTGTTAGAAGTTCAGGAAGTTTTCATTAAGGAGGGATAGGCTCTAATGCCTCCTTCCTTCTCCTATTGTGTCAACATTGTAAATCCTTCAATCCTATCCCAAGTTGTTCTTAAGGGGGGATGTTAGGATATTTAGACACTTAGGAGTTAGTTAAGAACTACTTGGTCTAATATGTCGTTAGATAAAAGTGTGTTTCTTAGTGTGTTTCTTTAGTATGCATTAGTATGCATTTATAGTTAGGAAATCTGATGATCACGATATGTTCCCAACATAGAGTGATCCAACGGTTCATGGTCTTCTCAATCTTAACGGCCATTGATTTGTGGCTTAACACCCGATTGGTCCATGATCTCTATTTAAAGAGCATCGAGGGTCATTTGTCGATGATTGATTGTGAGAAACTCTCTTGTAAAATCTCTTTGTAATCTTTTTTTTTTTGCATTAATAAATTGTTCCAAGTGGCCGCATTGGTTGGGGTCGTGGATGTTTCCCTGTAGGGGTTTTACCACATGAAAACATTGGTGTGTCGATATTTGATCTAGTTATGTGAGTGGTTACTGAAGGTGTTCGTCCTTTATTGGAATACATGCGTTGTCGAAGAACAGGGCCACCTTTGTGTTACACCAATCTAGGCCTACTTTCCTTTAGGCTTTGGGAAAGTACAGATTGTGCGATAACAGAGCCTTCTTCAATCATTATATGAGGCTCCTATATATATAGCCTTCTATGTAAAATTATGGACTTAGCAACCTTAAGTCCCCAAATTCCCCTAGTGGGAATACCAAAGTCATTAACAACCCAAAATTATTCTTTAGGGGTTGAATATCTTTCTCTGCGTGGATTAGGGAAAGAAGAAACAATTTTGAATCTTAAGGGTGATTTCAAGAAGAAAGTCTCGGAATCTCTAAAGCATGAGGATGAAAATTTAACAAAAAGGTCTCTCTTATGAAGCACCAAGTAAAGAAGGCCAAAATAAAGTCTATAGACCCATAATAAAATCCTCTTATCAGTTAAGGTTGAAAAAACAAGTTTTGCAAGATTTCAGGGTTCTGGAAGGAAGATTAACTTTAGACCAAGTTAACCCTAGTTTCGTCCTTCGAGCAAAAGACCCTAAAACCCATTTCGAAATGATCATTTTATCCCCTAAACTCAAGAGGGGTTGAGGATGCCCCTAAATAGCAAGCTCGAAAAGACTTATAGTTGTGTATCAACCAGATGTTTTATTGATTCAAGAAACAATGTGCTTAGGATCAAAAGCAGTAGATTGTTTGTCACCTTTTTTTAAGGAATGGGACTTCCGTTTAGTGGACGTTGAAGGTTTTCCAGGTGGATTGTTCACTAGATGGAATAAAAAAATTGACATAATCTCCACAAATGTTTTGCTTGCAAGTATAGTTATCAATGTCAATTCTAAAGAATTTGAAAGTCTTTATAATTATCAATTTATATGGACCCTATGTTGACTCGTGATTCGTCACCTACTATAAGAGCTCGCAAAGAGTTGTGAAGCCTATATATATATAATAGGTGGGGTCCCCTAGGAGAAAACAATGAAATGATTAATTTTTAGCATCTCATTTCTTTCAGCATTTTGGATGGCATCAGTTTCAATTGAGGCATCATTTTAGACATGGTTTTAAGATCAGCGGTAATAATTCTTAGCATCCTATGAGATTTTATGAATAAATATACATGTTTGAATAAAATATTAAAGTCTTATAAAAAATACTTGTTTGCATTGCTAGCAAGTGTTTTGTATGGCAGTTTTAGAAGGCATCAAACTATGATCGAAATGACATCTGATAAGTTGCGTCCTTCACAACATTCTGGTAGCATTGATTGGCAGCATTAAGCATGATATCTACAAAGTTATTTATTTGAAAAAGGGTATTGTCCTTTCTGTTTTTATATACCTAATGAATTAAATTTTTTATGCACATGCTTACCATGGCCTACAAGGGATATTGAGTGTTGGTCCTAAGGTCTGCACCTAACTGCTAAAGGGCAAAGCTAGGCCACGTATCAGTTTAGAATGATTGTTTCTTTTAACTTTTTGTTGGTTGGTCAGAGGGATATTCTATCAAGACAAAGGCAAGGTTGGGTTGGCAGAACGATATGGATGAGGACCCTCCTTGGTTGATGGCACATTAATGACAAACCAGTGAAATAATAGAAAACATAAGGAAACAACAAATTACTCAATGAATAATCTGTTGTAAGAAGTTCAATACTTAAAATATCATTTCAAGACATCAAACATGTATCAAAACACAATAACTCCCACAAGTTGCAAAAAACAAATCTTCACCAAAGCATTAGTTGTTTGACAGGTTGGATATCAGTAAAAATAAGTCATACAATAGCTTAAAGGAAATGAAATGTACGTTGCACAAATCAAAAACTGTATTCAAGATAAGAATGAAAACACATGAAGAGTTGAACGAAACACTATCATCAAGAGTATGTTCACCAGGTAGAGAGCTTTAATCCATGCATAAAACGGGTCCAACCAGTCTGTTGTATTGCTATTATTTCCTCAAAAAATCCGACCTAACTATTTAAAAGAGTTGCAGAGGCTCTTGTCCTTGGGGGACTGAGACCTAAATTTAGGGAACTGTTCGTAAATCAAATAATTAACTTTACTAAGACACTAGACTAAATCAGCAAGAGTGGTTCTTATCACACACAGAATACCACTCTTACATCTAATCTAGGAAAATGTTGGACTTAATCAAATAAAACTACTAATGTCTTTGTGACAGAACTGATGCATGTGTTGGAGGAAGTGAGTGGTCGAAAATAGGCCTCGGAGTGACAAAGCAGAGATCTGTGTTGAACAACGACATGTCTGCAAGTTGTTGGAGGCCACTGGAGATAACCAGCTACATGAGCAGAGTTTGCTAAAGTGTTTCTGAAACTAATCTGCGTAGACCTATGACTGAGACTTAACTCTATGTCTATGCCTGAGCTTTCGAAAGCCAAGCGCACTTTGTATTGACCTTGTCAGATGCCATCTGTACCTGTGAAATAGCTTCGCTAGAATGGTTGTTGGCCCATCGGGCATGAGGGGGGACGCGGAGGCGAGCATCCAATCGGGAGACGGGATGAATGGACGCAAGGGTAGATGACGTGTGAAGACAAATGTCAAAGTGAGAAGAGGTGTGAATACGATGGAGGTATCGAGAGTATGGCGTTGGTGACATGTAGTGAAGGATACAGGTGGCACATAGGGAGACGAGGAGTAGATAGGTTGGGAAGTGAGTGGAGAACAGGTGGTGAAAGGCGAGAGGGGGCGGTATTGAAAAACAACCCGAGAGGAACTCAGAGGGGGGGTAGGCAGTAAGCAGATTAGAGAAGGGGGGATCCCAGTTATTGAGGAGCCGCCATGTTAGGTAGGGCCGGCGATGGGAGAGGACAAGTGTTGGATGGTGAGAGGAGTGAGAGTAGTGAGTGGGATGAGCGAAGGTGACGTGGAGGTGACGCGATGATCTGATGTCATTCAAGCATGTGATTGCGAGAGCTATTGAGGGTGGTTTGGATCCAGATCGCCTTTGGGCCCACAATCCACCACGAGCTGCCACGTACCCTTCCAAAAATACCATGGTCCCAATTGCGGGACCGCTTAGGAAAATTAACGCTCGAGAAGTTTACGTCCCCGCAATGAAGCATGGTCGTCGATCTGATGACGATATGTGATTCGGGTGATATTTACCTGCTACAAGGATCGACGGTTCTCGTTGTCTTGGGATCAATGGTCCAGATTCACTTCGGACTTTTGGGCTTCGGGTGTTTCAAAAGTGAAGCATGAAAAATCTCCCGAAGGAAAATCTCTGAAGCGAAAGATCTGTTGCCATGTGTCCCTTCTAATGGATGGTCTAGATTTACTTCGGGACTTCGGGTCTTTGGGAACTCAGTACTTCGAACTTGATATTTAAACCTGCGCGATTCTGGAACCCTAATGGACGAGAGTCGTTGGTCTATTTGACCTGATGGATCTCCGCCATCGAAAATTAACCTATTTTTTCCCATAGTTTAAGCCCGAGATTTGCTACTCTGGATTGTTGTAACGTGTGCACGGACATTTCCTGTGCATAGAAAAGTCTTGGTAGACCTGTGGTGAGCTCAATCAATGGTGCACGTGATGACAAGCATTCCGAAACAAATATGACATGTATTTTATCCTTCCAGAAAAACAGAAATAGAAATGCACGAAAACTCAAAAACGAATAAGGGCCAAGACACTCAGTAGTGGGAAACTGACTTAACCAACCAGAAAAAAGGAAAAATTGATGAAGGCATAGGGAAAAAGAGAGGAGAGGCAGGGGATGCAGACCTAGGTTACAACATTGGCTCCAACTGGGGATAGCTTGTCCCTGTGAGGTGCTAAGAACTGTAGATCGGTGCCTTGAGATTAGATAACTGCTCTTACCTTTCATCACTTACCCTCGTTTCTATCTGTCAACCCTGTGTATCTGTTACTGTCCCTCGACCATGCATTTTATTAAAAAATAAAAACTGAAACTACACCCTAGTGCCTTGTTGGGCTATGGAGTCTTTATTCACACACAACTCACTAATCAAAAACAACAATAAAGGAAGTGTCTATGGTACAAGAGGGGCCTCCCCCCCATTCTCAAACAAAATAGTGTTTCAGGAAGCGTCCATTTACTGGACCTCCAAAGATCTCTATATCATCTAGATTGTGCAAGATGAACGTGTTGTTGTCCAAAACTTCAATCACCTTAAAAGGGCCAAACCAAAGGTTGTCGAATTTACCGTGCTTGGACCTGTCATCCCTTCTAGCATCCCACCTCAAAACCATCACCTTCCTGAAAAATCCCCTTCTTGGTTTTCTTATCAAAGGATGATTTGATCTTGTTCTAGTATGCTTATGTCCTCTGATCTAGTGCTTCTCTTCTTTGTCGAACTTCTATAATCTGAAAGATTCTCCTTTGGATGTCATTAGGTTCCTCAATGACCTCCTGCAAGAATTTCAAGACTGGTATACCGCACTGAGTAGGAAAAACGGCATCTATGCCATAAACAAGCTGGAATGGTGAGGTTCCCATAGACTTCTTAGTGTTGATCATGTCAGCCCATAAGGAATATTTGAGTTTAGAGTCCCGGGATTTCTTGCTTTCAGTCAACAACTTTTTAATGATCCTAATGAGAGTCTTGTTTGATGATTCTACCAGGCCATTTCCCTTAGGGTAATAGGGTGTGGAATGTGTCAAGGAGATGTTGTGACTGCCACATAAGTCAATCATGGCTCTGGACTTGAATGCTTGGGCATTATCTGTTACCAGCTTACTGGGGCAACCAAATCTGGAAAAAATATTAGTTTCCAGGAAATTCATGATTACCTTGTCAGTGGCATTCCTGGTGAGCACAGACTCAATCCATTTGGTGAAGTAGTCGATGGCAGTGAGGATCCACTTGTGTTGTCCACTAGAGGGTGGATTTATTTCTCCTATGGCGTCTAGCCCCCATTGTTGAAACGGACTACTGGCATTGATAGGTTTTAGGGGCAGTGATAGTAACTTTTGTTTCCCTGCAAAAATCTAACATTCATTGCATGCTCTAACAGTGGAAAACACATCAGAGAAAAGGGTGGGCTAGTAATATCTTGCCCTCAGGATCTTGAGCGTTGTGGCCTTCCAGTGCTGATGCCCTCCACACACTCCTTTGTGCATCTTTTTCGTGACTTGTTTAGCTTCATTTTCATCAAGGCATATTAACAAGATGCCAGCAGGATCTCTCCAATACAAGTTCTGGTTCGAGATGCAAAATTTAATAGCTTTCAATTTGAGAGACCTGGCCTTTGTCTTCTTCACATCTGGTGGACATTCAAAATGTTGTAGAAAATAGATGATGTTATTATACCAAGGTGAAGAGGAATATTTTTCAAATACCTGTAAGTTGTCTTGTCCAGGCTGTATGATGGGTGTATCTGATTGGGTGAAGATCTGATGCAATTCTAGCACCTTATAGTTTGATTCTGATAGCAATTTGGCAAGTCCTTGCCCCTTGATCAGCTTGGTGGGCTTTATGTGCAAGTCATACTCCAACAGTTTGATAATCCATCTTCCTCCTTTCCCCTCGTTATCTAGTTGGACCAGAATCTCTTTGACACTACTGGTAGGAACAAAGGTTGTTATGCTAGACTGCAGCACATAAACCCTAAAGGCCTTGAGTGCTTTGACTAGTGCATAAGCATGTTTCTCTAATATATCATACTTGAGCTCAGCATCTCGGAGGGCTCTGCTGAAAAAGGCTATGGGTTGCTCATTCCCTTCTTCATTTTTCTACAGCAGTACAGCAGCAATTGTTTCATCTGAGGCAAAGGAAAAGATGAAGAAATCTTTGGTATAGTCAGGGCTGGCCAATATAGGTGCTTCAACTAAAGCTTGCTTGATTGTTTGGAAAGATGATTTTTCCTCTGAGGACCATTTTATCACAGCATCTTTCTTCAACATGTTAGTAATAGGCTTCAGAATTTCAGCAAAATTCGGCACAAAGCGTCTGAGGAAGTTTATCTTACCAATAAAACACTGGACAGCCTTTTTATTTCTGGGAATCTCAATTTGTTGAATGGCACAAACCCTCTTTGGATCAATTTTTATGCCTTTGGCTGATATGATGTGGCCCAGGAGCTTCCCTTCTGGCATGGAAAAGTGAGAGTTCCTAGGATTGAGAGATATCCCATACCTCCTGCATTTCTTGAAAACTTGCTACAAATGTTCCTCATCAGACTTGGAGAAAATGGTAATGTCATCTAGGTAAATGACCATAAGTTTGTCTTTCTCCCCCACAAAAGCTATGTCCATGGCCCTCTAAAAAGTGGCCCTTGCATTCATGAGCCCAAAGGGCATCTTGTCATACATGAATGTTCCCCATGGGGTGGTGAATGTTGTCTTTTCTTTATCTTCCTCACAAACTGCTATCTGGTTATAACCAGAGTATCCATCCAACAAGGAAATTTTGTGTGCACCATATGATCCATCTTGGGGAGGGGTTAATTGTCCTTCAAAGAACACTTGTTTAGATTTCTGAAATCAACACATAAGCATATCTCCCCACTCTTCTTCCTTACACGTACTAAGTTGGCCACCCAGTTTGAATACCTCAATGGTACAATACTCTTGGCATCCAACATTCTTTTTAGCTCTTTCTCAATTATGGACATTAACATGGGATTAAATTGTCTAATCTTCTGTCTGAATGGCTTGGAGCCGATTTTTAGAGGGATCTTGTGTTGGATGATGTCAGTATCAAATGTCTTCAAATCTTCATAGGACCATGCAAAAGTATCAGCAAATGTTTTAATGAGACTGACATACCTGTCTTTTTGTTCTGCAGCCAATGCTTTGGACAGCTTGATGATCTTGGGATTCTCAGTGCTCCCAATATTGCACTCTATCACCTCCTCTTATTCATTATTCATGGAAGTTCCTTTGTAAACAACATTGTTGTCAAACAATCTTTCCAATGGTACTAGTCCTCTTGGAATGTGATTGGTTTTCAGCTCCACAATATCATGACCAGCCACTGTCTTCAGCAGATGAGAAGATTGTTGATCTTCTAATTTCTCATTTTCATCTTTTTGACTTTCTTGATCAATTGAGATATTGGAGAATTCATCAATGGTGTGAAGAAATCTCTGCAACTCTAAATCATCACTAAAGACTTGTCAGTGCTTTATGTTATCTGGTATGGATGTTCTATGTCTGATTTCCACTTGATATTTAATATTTGGGCCAATGGGAGGCCTGAACGTGCTGGCAGCTAAGACCAGAGAATCAGCGTTCTAATTATGTTCTCTGGGAATGAAAGAGAGGTTAAATGCTAGAAAGAAATTATCGATCAGGTCCCATACCTCGTTCCTGTACTGCTTGAGCCTATGTTGCTTAGCTTGATAGATATTCCTCACTTGATTGATGACCAATTCAGAATCACCAAAAATTGCTAAAAAATCAATGGCCATGTCTTTGGCAGCCCTCAAGCCCAATACTAGAGCTTTATATTCAGCTATATTGTTAGTAGTCTCAAACTCCAGCTTATAAGAGAGGGTTATAACTTCTTCTGAAGGGGAAATGAGGAGAATACCTGCACCAGATCCTTCTTTTGATGAAGAGCCATCGAAATAAATCTTCCACACCTTGTTTTGTTGACCAGTCATTGGATGATCTCTGCGTTGGCTAACTGATATTCCAGGTTCATCATCATCTAAATGAAAAACAGATGCACCAATCCCATCCTCAACAGCATAAATGGGGTGATTGATTGGGTTCTGATGATCATTGACTATGTAGGATAACCTTACCTCTCTGTATAGCCTCTTGTGCTCACCACCAAACACAAGAATGGTGGCATATGTGAGGTCCATTTGCAATGATCCTCCAACCTTCTTAGCCCAAGTTCTGAATAATAGCATGCCAAACTTTGGGGGGATGTCAACCACCACAATGTCCATCACTACACTCTTCATGGGTAATTGTGCTACAGAAACCACCATATCCTTTATCAATCCCAGGCATTTTACTTTCTTAGAATCAAAGGAGTACAGGTCTTGGTAAGGCTTGGTAATCTCCAGACCTAGTTCTTCCATAACAACTTTGGGCACGACATTGTGAGAGGCTCCTGAGTCCATAAGACAGTTGCGCAGGATCTTATCATGGAGATTCGGAGATATATAGAAAGGAGGAGAAGCATCAGAGCCATCCTCAATGTGTGGACCCACAATAATTGTTGGGTTTTCATCGTGTAGACTAATGACATCAGAAGATACACTAGAAGGAGTAGGTTGCAGAACTTTCATGATGGATTTCTTGAAAGGTTCTTTTTTTAACAATTATGTCAAAGGGACAGGAATCTTGATTTTGCTCAGCTCATGTTCCAAGTTGAAAGAGGTTGGTGGCTTATCAGCTTCCTTTGTTTCAGGGGCAAGAGGTTTTGATAGTGGAGATGACTGAGTTTTAGATGGCATACCTTTATTTGGATTTGGCTTGGAAAGGGCTTCTGCTTATTTGCCTTGATCAGAGGTGGTGGCCTTGGAAGCTCCATTTCTCGTCCTCAAACCATATTTCTTCTTGGGTTGACCTTGGATAACTCCCTCCTCCCCTATCTGATCATCAAATTGATTTGACAATTGAGCTACCTCATATTCTTGTTGTATTAAATGACTGGTATAATAATCTGTCTCGTTGAAAAGCACAACAATATCGTCCACAGCATCATTGTCTGCATCTATCTCCTCAATCTGATTGTTTTGGAAAGGGGGCACTACCCTTTGATCATCATCATTTCTCATTTCTCGCTGCATTACTTGAGGAGCATCATTAGGCCTTCTTAATGGGTTCTGATTTCTATTACCATCCCCTTGAAAGGTTTTGTTTGGTTGTTTGGATTCCCATTTTAGCTTAGCTATCTCAGAAGTCAGATCCTTCAAAATCTTAGTCATCTCTTCAAGTTTGGGATCAGATGTGGTTGGGTTAGAGGAGGTAGGGGCATCTAAGGATGATTTTAAGGATGGAAATTTATTTTAAAATGTAGGAACCTTGGCGAATCTTACTAATCCTTCATATGTCAAATATAAATGTTTGGCGATATTTTTGTAAAAATATTCAAATTTCTAAGGATTTTCTATAAATTTTATAAATTTTTGACGATTTTTAAGGTAAAATAATTTTATCCTATAGAATTTGGGCGAATCATTTTTAAAATAGCGAATCTCTTTTTTGGAAAAACCATGGAAAATTAGCCCATGAGCGAAATTTAGCCCCTAAAATCATCCCTGGGGGCATCCTCTCTCTGTTTTTTCTTCTCTTTATCAGATCTAGTCTTTAATCTGTCTGATGCCAAAATATTAGATTCAACTTCAATGGATGCTTCCTGCATGGATAACAGCGTGGTTGATCTTCTCTCTCTCAGGAGGAGGGAGAATTCTGCATCAAATGCATTAGCATAAGTGATCTTGGCAGAGGCTTCAGTTGGTTTGATTTCATCTGGGATTCTACCATAAATTTTATTGAATCTCTTGGTGAAGTCTAAAATAGATTCACCATTTTTTCTCTTTAGAGCCCCAAATTCGATGATGTAATAGAGATAATCTCTCCTATCTCCCCATTGCTTTATAAAAGCTTCATCTAACGCCTCAACATCTGCAATGGAGGCTAGAGAGGAAGACTTTTGAACCATTTTCTGACCTCCCCATCCAGATTCTGTACAAACAACCCCATCCACACATCTGAATAATCAATGTTAAAGTTGTCTTCAAAACTATAAAAGGCTACTAGATGTTCTTCAACAGTTATTTCACCTTCCACATTATATCTTGGCAAATATTTCATGTAATCTGTGGTTGGGAGTGCATGTAAAACTACAGGTAGCACTAAGGGTGCATATCTCACAACAATTATGACATCCATCCTATTAACGGCCATGGCTTGAACAATAAGAATCTGCAAATTTATGGGAGATACAAGACTGGATGCAGGACTGGATGTTGAGGTGGAATCGGGAGTAGGAAATGTCTAAGCCCCTTTGGAATTATGATTCTCAGGGCTAGCAAATTCAAGCTGCTTGTGATGATGGTTTGAAGTATTCTCTTAGTGTGCAACTTTTCCCTTAAGGGGGTAAGTGTATCTCTAAGCTACAGTGGATTTCCTAAGTTGCCTTTCTAGCTCAAGGCCTACTATGTTATTCTCAAGGTTATAATCAGCCTTCTTGGCTTTGCTATTTTCAGATTTGGATCTGTTGAATCCCTTTCTAGGCACCAATATTTCTTCTTTAGATTTTACTCAGTGAAGTCGCCAGGTGAAAGATGGCAGTCTGTTGGTGTCTGATCTTTGTTCACCATCAAAGGTTAGAGCTAATCAATTGTCGTTCTCCCAGGGAAAGATATTTTGTTACTCTGTCCTTGGCAATGGCGACAAAAGATGTTGGTCCTAAGGTCTGCACCTGACTTCTAAAGGGAAAAGCTAGGCCACCTATCAGTTTAGAATGATAGCTTCTTTTAACTTTTTGTTGGTTGGTCAGAGGGTTATTCTATCAAGACAAAGGCAAGGTTGGGTTGGCAGAACGATATGGATGAGGGCCCTCCTTGGCTGATGGCACACTAATGATAGACCAATGAAATAATAGAAAACAGAGGGAAACAACAAACTACTCAATGAATAATCTGTTGTATGAAGTTCAATACTTAAAATATCATTTCAAGACATCAAACATGTATCAAAACACAATAACTCCCACAAAAAAAAAAAAAACAAATCTTCACCAAAGCATTAGTTATTTGACAGGTTGCATATCAGTAAAAATAAGTCATACAATAGCTGAAAGGAAATGAAATGTACGTTGCACAAATCAAAAACTGTATTCAAGATAAGAATGAAAACACATGAAGAGTTGAACGAAACATTGTCATCAAGAGTATGTTCACTAGGTAGAGAGCTTTAAACCATGCATAAAACGGGTCCAACCAATCTGTTGTATTGCTATTCTTTCCTCAAAAAATCCAACCTAACTATTTAAAAGAGTCGCAGAGGCTCTCGTCCTTAGGGGACTGAGACCTAAATTTAGGGAACTGTTCGTAAATCAAATAATTAACTTTACTAAGACACTGGACTTAATCAGCAAGAGTGGTTCTTATCACACACAGAATACCACTCTTGCATCTAATCTAGGAAAATGCTGGACTTAATCAAATAAAACTACTATTGTCTCTGCGACAGAACTGATGCATGTGCTAGAGGAACTGAGTGGCCGAAAATAGGCATTGGAGTGATAGAACAGAGCTCTGTATTGAACGACGGCATGTCTGCGCGTTGTTGAAGGCCATTGGAGATAACCAACTTCATTAACAGAGTTTGCTGAAGTGTTTCTGAAAATAATCTGCGTAGACCTGTGACTGAGACTTAACTCTCTGTCTATGCCTGATCTTTCAGAAGCCAAGCGCATTCTGTATTGACCCCATCAGATGCCATCTGTACCTATGAAATAGCTTCGCTGGAATGGTTTTCGGTCCATCGGGCATGAGGGGAGATGTGGAGGCGAGCATCCATTCAGGAGACAGGATGAATGGACACGAGGGTAGATGACGTGTGAAGACAGATGTCAAAGTGAGAGGAGGTGTGAATACGATGGAGGTATCGAGAGTATGGAGTTGGCGACGTGTAGTGAAGGATACATGTGGCGCATAGGGAGAGGCGTAGATAGGTTGGGAAGTGAGTGGAGAACAGGTGGCGAAAGGCGAGAGGGGGCGGTATTGAAAAACAACCCAGGAGGAACTCAGAGGGGGGGGTAGGCGGTAAGCGGATTAGAGAAGGGGGGGTTCGAGT
>ML809514.1:27745-47668 GCA_009831015.1 Picea engelmannii | reverse complement strand
AATCTTTTATATAAAATCATTTCAAAGATTATTGCTATCAGGGTTAAAGGTATTTTGTATCGTGTTATTTTAAAGGAACAATTTGGATTTCTTTTGAATAGGCAAATTCATGATATGTTGGTATACCTCGAGATGGAATACACTTAGTAAAGGTTCAAAAATATTTGGTAGTGGTTATAAAAATGGATTTGGTCAAAGCATATGATAAAGTAAATTGGTTATACCTATTAAAGTAAATATTAGAATATAATGGCCAAATAGATATTAGACATAAACACTAATAAAGTCACTTCGACTTTAGATTATTGTGTGCTTTTATGCTTTATTTCACTTTAGTGTGTTTCTCGGTCTATCCCACATTCATAAAGTAGATTGACTCAATTAGTTTGTAACCCTTTATAAGAAAGTTTTTGCTTTCTCATTATTAATGTAATCTTGTTTTTTCTTTATGTGTTCGTGTTATCTTCATATGATATCGGAGCTCGGCATTCTTGAAATCGTATCAAGCGTCTCGGGCCTTTGAAAGATAAGGTTTTCACTCTTGCGACTTCAACATTATGGGTGCCACGAAGTCTATGTGTGCGTGAATACCTAAGGATTGTTGGCAACAGAAACAGATTGAGGGGTTGCCAACGTGACACATCAAAGAAACAAAAGGGTTTCAAAACACTCGAAACCAAGATCAATTGAATTTCAGTTTTAAAAGCGAAGTTCAAAAAAAAAATTGAGTATACAGACTCGTCTGTACGAGCATCTAGTCATCGTACAACAGTTGCACGAGTTGTAAATCCCAGTTGGCGTATTGTTGTCATACAATAGCCACGTGAGTCTTACAATCGTCAATCAACCAAATTGAATCATACGGACAGCAAATCCAGTTGTACGACTTTATGGTACAGTCATTGCAGCCACTATAACTATGAAAATGTCGCCAAGGAGCTCTTGAACAAAAATCTAGACATGTACAACCAGATTTAACTATTTTTCAATCAAATTTCTGAGATTTGTGTACAGCTCGGAGGATTTTGGAGAAAATTGATTGTGTTCTTACCTATATTGTTGCCCAAATTTGTTGCTCTAGAAGAATTGGTTGTTGATTTATTGTTTTTTCAACAGATCCAACTAGAGATTCTCTGGCAAGAACATCATGTTGGAAAGTAGCCAAAGGTTCTCTGGCAAGAACTACAACATGTTGTAGCAACATATGTTGGCCATTTTTTAGTACAAGTGCTTGGTTGTTATCATCCTCGGTAAAGATACTCAACCAACAGTTGCAAGTCAAGTTTCGGATAAGTTTGATGAGCAAGACAGAGAGGCATTAATGTTGCTTAAGTTGTTCGTGACAAATGAAATGTTTCTTGAGGTCCAAACGAGGAAGACTTTAGCCGCAATTTAGAAACATTTGAAAGATTTGTATGAGACTTTGGATAAGGATAGAGCCTTCTTCCTAAAGAATATGTTGTTCTTGATCGCAATGGATAAGAGTGCATCCTTGCAAGAGCATTGACTCAAGATCAAGGATATTAAAGAACAGTTGCCTGCCATTGGTCGGAAGATGCAAGGAAAGGATATCGAGGTAATCACGATGAAAATCTTACCATGTGCTTACGAGCACTTTATTGAGACTCACCACTACGAATGTTGACCTAAAGTTTGATTATCTATGCAATAAGCTCTTATAGAAATAGTTCGGTAACAGCAGTGAAATAAAGGGTTCAGAACAAGCCTTTGCGGCCAATGTCAAGGGCAAAGAAGAAAAGTTAAGGCAATGGTGAAGATGCAACCAGGAGTCAGAAGAATGTCACACGTCAATACTATGGAAAGGTGGGCCATATGAAGACACACTGCAGAAAGAGGATGGTTGATCAAAAAACCAACCACGGAGGGCATCAACAAAAGGTTTGTGTGAAGAGAATATAGAGGAGAAGGAATCAACCTTCTATGCATGCATGGCCAAACAACTAGCAAATCAGCTTTGGTCATATGCTTGGTACATTGATTTAGGTGATTCACAACACTTCATGATAGGCATGAATTATTCACATAGTATACTACTTGTTCCTCCAAGGATTCAGTGATCTTTTGTGGAGGGGAAAAGCACACGGTAGTGTTAGAATATAATGGATGTGCTCGTTTAACCATAGACAATATAGCAATATTGTCACCCAACCATAGGTCGAAGCCACCCCCAAGCAACTTAACCTTGACAGAGAAAGATTCTGGAAGCAAACCCTAGGATTAATAGCCAAACACAGGTGGCGCACCTCTCTCCAAGGATAGCACACCAAGCAAGAATAACAAAAGTTGATCAGAGAGTCCAACCCAAAAAACCGAAAATACAAATTGCATAACTGTCGGCAGCAGTTGCTCCCATGACTTGCGCACAAACTGGCCAACTGCAATGCACACAAGTGTACTTCTGCAGTTCTGAGAAGTCTGACCAAAATGAAGACTGGCCTCCTATATTTATATTGTTTCTGCAAGACTGCCTGGGCCGACTTCTCATTCTGGGTGTTAATTACTTAGTATATAACATTTCCTTTTAGTCAACTTCTTCTCTTGAAGGCTAATAACCTAATTCAAATCATTCTCTTGAGCCGACTTGTCTTCTAGGGTTCTTAACCAATTATTTAGGGTTTCTTCTTGCTTCCCGGAATATTCTATTCTCGTCAGGTTTACACGTGGAGGTAAATACCTCCCGCAGCTACCATAATATCAACACTCCCTCCTAGCTAGGGAGGTATTGAAGGCAATGGTCTTGAGCACAAACATACCATTGAATCGGTAGCATCATCATAGTCGTACAGACTATCTCATGATTAGATCACGAACACCATCATCACTATCAGTGTCATCTGACAACATCAACCGCATCATCTCTCGAAACCGTACTCCATCTGAGAAATCAGACATGATGCTGAATAAGTCACTCACTTCGAGTGATACAAAGGCCATTCTTCTAATTCGGGCATATGTCCTAGAAGAATAGATGTTCTGGACCATTTTCCATCTGGAGAATCTCTGTCCATCAGTACATTGATCATCCATCTCGCTGATAATCATTTTCAACACTACTGATAGTCTACAAGGCGATCGGAACAATGTCATTCAATAGAACACAACTGTGTCTATCCATAGTACACAACTACAATCCAGTGGTACACTACCACACCAAGTAGCACACAACTACTTGATTAATGACATATAGTCACAATCAGTGGAACACATCCACCACAGTAGCATACATCTACTGTCCAGAGACATACAGTCTCCATGGAAATCATATCATCCCATGGAAATCATATCATCTGATATCAGCCTACACAGAAACAATATCATGTTATAACTGAGTCATCTGGGCCATTCTTCCACTCACATCTGTGAGATCTGGAAGAGCATCTACCCTCAGAGAGTAAAACATCAATGATGGACTATCTAGACTATTCTTCTCAAGCAAGGAAGAATATTGGTCCTGATTTCTGAGCATGGACCATTCACCTATCCGGGTCATTCCTCCAACACTAAACAAAGTGCAACCTGGAGAGAATGAGTTTACCCTAGGGAATGTCTGTCCATGATTGTTGAACCTGGACCATTCACCTATCTGGGCCATTCCTCTGGCACTAAATAAAGTGCAACCTAGAGAAAATGAATATGCCCTAGGGAATGATTGTCCTGCACCAACCTCCAAAACGGACCATTCTTCGAAACTGCTCACAACTGTGAGCTTCGAAAGAATGACTACCCGACGAGGCGGACTAGTCTTATTGACCACTACTGAGAGTGATCGTCAAGAAGAAAGATTGTCCTAGACCATTCCCCCACATTAGCCATAAGGGGAATCATTGTCTATGGTACATCATCAATCCATCGAACCATTTTCATTACGAAAATGACCGTTTGATCTGGACCATTTTCCGAACTGGAAAATGCATGTCCGTCAAAAATCTCAAACCACTTTCCGAACTGGAAAGGAACTGCTCATCCTGGACCATTTTTTTTGAACTGAAAAAAAATGACTATCCATAAATCAATAACACATCAGTGCTCCCTCCCAACCTGGGAGTCATCTCTTCCCTTTTCAATAAGGAAGTCGTCTCCATGAGCTCCAGCTTGTTTCTTGAGTACGCAAACTCTTTCATCTTGGACAGAGGCTTTACCAAAAATATCTTCTTATCTGCTCATCTGTGGAGATATATATTGGAGAACCACTTCTCCTTTCTGGACCTCATCACGGAGAATGTAATGCTTGATCTCAATGTACTTCAGTCTTCCTAGAACACTGGTTTTATCTGAAGGCTTCATATAGCTCTGATCATTATAGTATATCATAGTTGGATTCAGCGCTTTTGTTTCCTGCTAGTTCATAACATCGTGGCAAAGCTCAAACTGGAACATATCCAAGTGGCACTTATGCTGTCATCATGAGAGCTTGTCATGGATGGGCAATCCATCATTTTGGAGTTTCGAGTAACCATTCTGATACAATATCTCTATTATATAAGGTTTTCACCACGCTTCCGTTGTGCATTGG
Source organism: Picea engelmannii (assembly GCA_009831015.1). Taxonomy (NCBI): domain Eukaryota; kingdom Viridiplantae; phylum Streptophyta; class Pinopsida; order Pinales; family Pinaceae; genus Picea; species Picea engelmannii. The sequence continues at coordinate 43,134 of ML809514.1, read as the reverse complement.
AGGCTCTCCACCAAGTTGTCTTCTTCCATCTGTATACAAGAGTCTCTTTCTAGTATACCTCGAAGCCTTGAGGTTGCTCTTCATATGCTCTTTGTTCAATTATTCTGGAGAGCAGTCTTTGCATTCATCTGATGTAAACTCCAACCCATGGATATTGCGGACGATATAATGGCTCATGTAGAGGTATGTCTGGTTTACTGGAACAAGCAATCATCATAGTCTTCTCCCTCCATCTGGGAGAACCTTTAGTTCTGGATCTCGCAATGCTTTCATTCATAAGTTTTCCATACACTGCTCTTCATCACAACTTTCATTTCTTCTACTTGATTGCTTCAAGAGGGTTTAGATCAAGCTGGTAGTCTTGTGATTCTCGATATAATGATTGGTTGTTCTGGCTTTTCTTTCTCTCTTGGAATCTTCATGTTCTTCTTCATGTTTCTCTTTAGCTCTTGGGTCCATGGAGTTTTCTATAGATTCCATGCCCTGAAGATTCCAACTTCTTCCTTTCATCATAGGATTATGGATGTGGATGGACAACCTGTCAGTGTTTCATGGAAACCTGCATAGGAGATCTAGCTAAAACATACACAAACAAAGCTTATCAAGAAAAGGAAGAGAGATACACAATGAATAATGAGAATCAATGCATATTATTATCTAATCAATGAGTGACTGATCTTCACTCATATAGGCAATGACATCCTATAATTAGGAATACATGCATAATAGTGATGGTCTAAAATTAGAAAGCCTAAAATAGAACTAGTCAGTTAACTCCCACTGAACTAGTGTTACTCCCTCTTAACTAGTGTGCCGAAAATAGAAATTTCTCCAACACCCCCCCTGAACATCACTATGGAGTAAAAAATGAGTCTCAGCTACTAGGCCATTTTAGGTACTCATGTACAATGCAACTAATGAACACTGAATAAAAACGAGGAAAGAGGGAAAACCACGTGGGAACAAAACCCCCCCTCAAAAGATAATGTATCAAAAGAAGAAAATGAAAGTTGTTAGGCAACTGTGTTCTTCACTACAAGACGATCCCACAAAGTCTGAAACTTCTGCTCACTGAAAGTCTTCGTGAAAATGTAGAAATCTTTATGGATCTGATGAAGTCCTTTGGCAACCTGTCTAGCATGATACCTCTTGATCCTGTGGACCCATTTGCACCTGAAAATATTCTTTTCTGGTGGAAGTGGAACCAAATGCCAAGTCTGGTTCTGTAGGAGTGAGTCATACTCCTTCTGCATGGCTGCTTTCCATAATGGATTTCCCACAACCCTACTATAGTTCTGTGGATCAGTAGATTGAACCATATAACAATGCATGGGCATCACAGGTTCTGAAGTTGAAAGTACATGAGAAGGCTCTTCATGCTGAGATTGAGTCATCCTTGAATCCAATGGATTCCCTGCAAGGTTGTTTGTTGCCTGTAGTGTGGTCTGTGCCTTCTTGGGCATCTGCTGAAGCTTCGGCGATGGCTTCTTATCTGGCTGTACTACCTGCTTATTTCCATGTACAGAATCTGAGTGTATGGAATCATCTCTGATGTCTTAAACTGATGGAAGAACAAGAGTATATGCATGTTGCACTGGAGGTGCATGCAAAGTACTCTCCTTATGTGTAAGTAGAATAGAGGAGTCATCGTCAAAAAAATTAGTGAATTTATACAACCTTGACTTGTAATCCACCTCACCAATTGCAATAATGGAATTGTCATGCATGTCAATTACTGAAATTGAATCTGATGTAAATTCAACCTTTTTACCTTTCTGAGTGATCTGATAAACTGAGAGCAGATTCATAGAAAGCTTTGGAACATGTAGAACATTCTCAAAACTGCCATTGAGGAGTTTCACTCTCCCTTCTCCTGCTACTGCTACTGGAGTATCATCCCTCATGAGAATAGGGGGTCTTGAGCATGGACTCAAAGAAGAGAAAACTTCCTCTTTCGTTGTCATAAAGATGGGATGCACCAGAATCTATAACCCGTGAATCAGATGAGGAATTAATTGCAACCAGAGCATGATGATTACCTTTCTTAGGAGCAGGATCTTCCTTCTACTTCTTGACTCCCTCTGTAATGAAGTTTCCAGGGTTGTTCTGTTGAAGTGTTTGTGCCATAAGATCGATCTGTTTCTTCATGCATGTGGATTCTTCATGATTCGGTTTATTGCAGTAAGTGCATTGCTTTCCCTTCTTCTTATTCTTCAAATCTGAAGAGTCTCTGGAACCTGAAGAATCGTTGTAGGGTTTGGAATATCCCTCCTTCCCGTTTTGTTTGGATGACATTTTTCCATCATGCATGGTGAGTGCATGTGCTTTGGGATCTTTCATGAGGACCATTTGTATGAGTTTTGTCTGCTCTTGTGTAAGAGACTCAATGAACTGAGCCAACGTAGGCATTTTCCAATTTGTTCCAAAAAGACATCTGCCAGAATGGAAATTGGAGACATATACAGCGTATTCTAGTCCTAGCTTGGCCAAGATTGATAGAATAAGGTTTTTCTCTTGTGTAGACTTATCAATACCACATTCACCCAAGCTCAATAGCAAAGATTTAAATTTAGTAAAGAAATCTTGTATATTATCAAAACTTTTAGGGTCTAAGGTATTCAACTCTACCTCAAGCATATGACCTCGCATCTCATCCTGCTTTCCAAAGAGTCCTTCCATGGTGGTCCGGATCTCGTTTGGAGTCTTGCATGCAGCAACATGAAACCATAAATCAGTGGAGATTAACTCAAGAAGTAAGCCACAAGATAGCATCCTTTGTTCTTTCCATGCACTGCTCTTCATCACAACTTTCATTTCTTCTGCTTGACTGCTTCTAGAGGGTTCAGATCAAGCTGGTAGTCTTGTGATTCTCGATATAATGACTGGTTGTTCTTGCTTTTCTTTCTCTCTTGGAATCTTCATGTTCTTCTTCATGTTTCTCTTTAGCTCTTGGGTCCATGGAGTTTTCTATAGATTCCATGCCCAAAAGATTCCAACATCTTCTTTTCATCATAGGATCATGGATGTGGATGGACAACCAAGGATACTTTAAGGCTTCTTTTCGAAGAAGACTTCTTCTAAAGTCAAACTGAACATGTGCTGCTTTTCATGGTTGCTACCATGGATAGATACCTCATCATATTCAATGGATCATATAATTTAGGATTAGCTCCCTCCTAATCCTTGCTTCATGCATGAATGCATGTTTTTCTTTTGGAAATATATAATCGGCTCCCTCTATCTACCAGAGTCCACGCTTTCGTCTGCATCCTTATTGCCTTCTGCAAAGTGTCACAAGTCATTTTCCAATTTCTTCTTGATTGTTAACTTTTTTCTGTCTTTACTTCTTCTAGGTTTCTTCTTGATTGTTGACTTTTTTCTGTCTTTACTTCTTCTAGGTTTCTTCAAGATTGATTTTGATTTCAGCTTATCTTGCAGTTGTTACTTATGTAATAACTTCCACATGAATTGTTACCAGGGGTTGTTGATGTACTTCATCCTTTCATGTGTATTGCATGACTTGTTGTTATTGTGATAGCAATCCTTATCTTGTTCTTCTTCAATAGGTATAGTTTCTCTTTGAACATATTATCTTCTAAGAAATAGATATGCAGGATATGTACAAAAGATTGTTACCTTGTTACCTTGTCTTAAAAGAAGAAGTTTCTTTTATCCTGCTTGGTCTTCTTTGAGGGTTTCCTTTCTTCGGCAACTAATGCTTCGTGTGTCTCCTTCCTTTTCTTTAGCTCAGGACAAAGATTCTTGTAGTGACCATATTTTCGACAGTTGAAGCATTGTATTTCTGACATATCTTTCTCTTGATTTGGCTTCTTCCTTGAGCCAAACTTTATTTTGTTCCTGAAATTCCTGAATCTTGTTGTGAAGGCTTGATCATCGTATTTCTTTTCAGGTTTCTCTTTTGCACTAATCCTTGATTCTTCTTGTGCACAACAAGTCCAAAGTTCTTCAAATGTAGGATACTCCTTCCTTGTGTTCATGCTTGCAGCAAATGCATCCCATGTCTTGGGAAGACCGTTGAGTACTATATTTACCAGTTCCTTCTCTGAAATGATTTCTTCAATAGCTTCTAGTTGATCTCTTAAGTGAGAGATTCTCACGAAGTATGATGTTATGTTGTCATCATCATTCATCTTCATGTCGTGAAGCTCATTCTTTAGACTCATTACTTGTCCAATGTTTCTGACTGAGAAGAGGTTTGTTAGGGCATCGTACATCTTCTTAGATGAGTCAAGATGGGAGATGTAGGGTATCAAATGGTCTTTTATAGAATCCATTATGATACTCATGGCATTGATGTCATTGTCTTTGAACTTCTCCATAACTGCAACGTTTTGTGGTTCCTTCTCTTTTCCTTCTTCAAACTCTGGTTCCACAATCTTTCCTTTCACAATATCCAACACTTTATTCTTGGCAAGGATGAGATCAATCCTTGTCTTCCATGCTTTGAAGTTAGAAGCCCCTTCTAACTTGTTTACTGACTTCATAGATTAAGTCATAACTTCTTTGACTTGGTCAACCCTTGATTTTGACCAAAAACTCAAACTTGACGTCTTAGCTTGCTGAGAGTATCAAGAGATGCGCTAGGCTAGGGCGCACTAGTCTATCCAGAAATTAGGTCAATCCCTTCACTTAAGGTGCCTCAACAAGAGGGTTAGGGTTTCGTTGCTACAGCAAAAACTAGCTACAACTAAAACTGCAACTGAGCAAATCCTCCCAATCTATCTTCCAGCGGTTAGACTGTCTAAAGATAGTGTGAGCCCATAACCTATTAGAATATAATGGATGTGCTCGTTTAACCATAAACAATATAGCAATATTGTCACCCAACCATAGGTCGAAGCCACCCCCGAGCACCTTAAACTTGACAGAGAAAGATTCTGGAAGCAAACCCTAGGCTTAATAGCCAAACAAAGGTGGCGCACCTCTCTCCAAGGATAGCGCACCAAGCAAGAATAACAAAAGTTGATTAGAGAGTCCAACCCAGAAAACCGAAAATAAAGATTGCAGAACTGTCGGCAGCAGCTACTCCCAGGACTTGCACACAAACTGGCCAACTGCAGTGCGCACAAGTGTACTTTTGCAATTCTGAGAAGTCTGGCCAAAATGAAGACTGGCCTCTTATATTTACATTGTTTATGCTAGACTGCCTGGGCCGACTTCTCATTTTGGGTGCTAATTACTTAGTATATAACATTTCCTTTTAGTCGACTTCTTCTCTTGAAGGCTAATAACCTAATACAAATCGTTCTCTTGAGCCGACTTGTCTTCTAGGGTTCTTAACCAATTATTTAGGGTTTCTTCTTGCTTCCCGAAATATTTTATTCTCGTCAGGTTTACACGTGGAGGTAAAAACCTCCCGCAGCTACTATAATATCAACAGGTAGTTGGCAAAGGGAATGTGCAAATTCCTTCGGAGGGAAAATGTTGATTTTCCTTAATGTGCACTATGTGCCAGGCATAGAGCTTAATCTACTATCAGTTAGTTAGATTATGAGACATTGCCCCCCTCTAGATGTCAACTTTAGCAATCACAAATGATACTTAGTTGGCAAGGAGACCAAGAAGACTATCACTCTTTTTGTGGAGGATCATGGACTGTTCCGCTTGTTGATATTGGACAAGTTAAGGAGCATGCATTGGCAACCAAAAGTGCATCATACTTCAGTACAGTGTGGCATCAACGATATGGGCATCTTAACATGACCTACCTCTCTCATTTATCTCGAGATAACTTAGTAGATGGACTTCCTGACATCTAGCAACAGATTCAAGGTGTATGCAGAGCTTGCCATGTAAGGAAGCAACACCAAGCACTATTTGATGATAGACAATCTTAGAAAGCACAAAGAGTCCTTCAACTAGTTCATGCATAGATTTGTGGACCGATGAACACGACATCAATCACTAGTGCCAGGTATTTGCTTATGTTTGTTGATGACTATAGTAGGAAACTGTGGGTGTACTTTTTGAAATTGAACTCTGAATTTTTTAATGAATTTTGAAAGTTTAAATCACTATTAGAAAATGAATTGGGGTGTCACATTACCAATCTTAGGTCTAACAATGGTGGTGAATTATGTTCCAAAGAAGTCAATATTTTTTGTACTAAACATGGGATCAAAAGACAGTTTACTACACACCCTACGCTCCACAGCGAAATGGAGTGGTTGAGCAACAGAACCATACTATCATAGAGATGGCTCGAAGTATGATGGAGAAAAGGTGTGTTCCCAAAGTTTTGGGGCTGAGGTCATATTCACAGCAATCTACCTACTGAATAAATCTTCAACAATGGCGATGAAGCAAAAGACCCTAGAGGAAGCATGGTTTTGGAGAAAGCCTTGAGTCAGTAATCTTAAGGTTGTTGGTTCTACTACTTATGCATGGATTCTAGATGAGAAGAGAACCAAGTTAGACCCTAAGAGAAAGAAATTGATGATCACAGGGTGCGACGATAGTCATAAAGCCTGTCGATTGGTTGATGTTAATACCACTCAGTTGAGCTTCAGTGGAGATGTTGTAGTTGATGAGGAGCATGTCCTTTCTAGGCTTCTTCAAAGATCAAAATCACAAAACAATAGCTTGTTACAACTAAGAATTCAAGTATCAAGGGAGTTTTAAGGATCTGATTTTGATGATGCAGGTACAAGTACATGTAGCCTAGATCATGGTGATAGCTTCGATGGGGAAGACCCTAAGAAGAGACCAAAGTGGTGGCACAACACCATTGGACATGCTCGGATAGGTGAAATGAGTGAGGGACGATCATCGAAAAACAAGAGCAAGAAACCTAGTATGGTAAACTTTTCTCTAATGGTCAATGTTCAAGAAGTCTATGAGCCACAGGCGTTCGAGGAGGCAAAAGGGAGACCTAAATGGGAGAAGGCCATGGCAACCGAACATAAGAGTTTGATGAAAATTCAACCTTGGAATCTCACAATTCTTCCACCAGAGAAGAAACCCATTGGCTGCAAATGGGTGTAGAAGGTCAAGTACAAGGCAAATAGCACACTCGACAATAAAGGTACAATTGGTTGCAAAAGGATTCTCTCAACAAGAGAGCATTGACTATGAGAAGACCTTTAGTCCTACAACAAAGATTAGCACCATCCAATTAGTTCTAGCCATGGCAGCATAGTTTGGTTGGAAGGTCCATCAGATGCACATGAAGATTGCTTTCCTCAAAGGAGATTTGGAGGAAGAGGTCTACATGTATCAACCATAGGGATTTTAGGTTCCAGGGAATGAGCATCTTGTTTGAAAACTAAAGATATGGCTTGAAGCAGGCACCTTGTGCATGGTACATACAGATTAACAAGTACTTCGATGAACAAGCGTTCCAGAGTCCTTCAAATTTCAATCTATAATTCAAAAGCATTGGTAATGATATCATATTCTACTAGTCATTTATGTAGATGACATCATTATTACAAGGAGTGAGGCCAATGTTGTTGAACAGAACGAATTGAATGAGTAAATTTTTTGACATGACTAATACAAGCCTCCTACACTATTTCCTAAGTGGGGAAGTTTGTTAAACATGTAGCAGCATTTTTTCCTCACAAAAAAAATATGCCAAGAGTTTGCTTGACAAGTTTAGAATGACAGATTACAAAATCTCATCTACACCTATGGAGAAAGGGTTGAAGCTTTCAGCCAAGACCGACCCTCGGGTAGTTAATGAGTCAATCTACATGCAACCAGTGGGGAGCTTGATATATCTTAAAGCCACTAGCCATGATTTGAGTTATACTGTGAGCTTCATTTTCACATTTATGACAACACCAAAGGTAGAGCATTGGACTACAAAAAGGAAGGTGTTGAGATATGTGAAAGGAGCAGTTGAATTTGGCATTCTATACAACAGAAGCAAGGACCCTAAGTTGTGTGGGTATACAAATTCAGATTGGGCAAGTTGTGTAGATGATAGAAAATCAACTTTTAGATATGTATTCAACCTTGGCATGAGTGTAGTCACATTGACCAGCAGCAACATGCCATCGCCCTTTCATCGACAAAAGCAGAATATCGAGGAGCAATGAAAGGAGCATGTGAGGCAATTTGGCTTAGGCAAATGCTTTTAGACATGAAGATGCCATAGACAAAGTCAACACCCCTACTCTGTGATAATGAAGGGGTGCTCAAACTAGCCATGAATCCAGTCTTCCACGAGTGTACAAAACATGTTGAGATGCATTGCCACTTCATCAAACAACGTGTAGACGATGGATCTACTAAGTTGCAGTATTATCCTATAGAGGACCAAACTGCAAACATTCATCTTGGATCTCCATAGCATAATCAATGAATTCTACAATGTTCCCTTTGGCGGGCTTATTGTAAGCCACTTGATTCTCTAAGAGATCCACTCTCTTTTTTAATCTTCCAACTCCTTGGACATATGCCAAACATTGGTTACATTGGCATGTTCAAAAGCCTCTCCTGTTGATGCCATTGCTATTGGATCTGTTGGTTTTTGTAGCGTCGGACGGGTACTTCCACAGACGCTCAATGTCTAGCATGTGGAAGTCGTCCTTGTAATCTCTCAATAGACCTTAAGGAGTTCACTTTATGAGGTAAATAATTAAAGTGAATGTTCTTTTGTTAATTAAGTTAAATGCCTAAGTTAATGGCATTAGTAACTTAAGTGAGTGTTTGATTAAGTCATGACCGTTAGATCTAAAGTGAATGTGAGATTAGATCTCAACCTTTTATCACTTTAGAGATCTAGGGTTTGATTGATTTGGTCAAATCTCAATGTAATAAAAGGCATCCTAGGTGAGAGGGTGAGAAACAATGATAGTACACGAGTGAGTGAGCACTCGGGTGTGCCGAGGCAGGGGTCGAGGAAAGGGTGTAGGGGGGCAACTAGGGAGATAGCAACCAGGTTGGCTAGGCTATCAGCTGCAGTTGTATTTCCTCAGAAGGGCCATTATCTGGGGAGGGGAGCCCTGATTGTATAGCAATAAAATCATCACAGAATTGGTTTTCCCGTGAGGGTTTTTCCAGGGGTTTTACCTGAATCTCGTATGCAAATGTTTTATGGTTTATGTTGCTAATGTTTTCGATGATTATTGTTCATAACCCAGTTGTATTGTGATTCAGTGAATTAGTTTTGCTTGGAATTAACAGTCGTGTGCTAGGTTCCAGAAAATTAACATGGTATCAGAGCCGAGTCTCTAACGAGAAGCCAAGATTGCACAAGACGAGGTATTGCAGCGTCGGAAAATTTTTTGATTGCAAAAGCTATGGGGTTAAAATTTAAAAAATAAAATAAAAGGTCGACTGTACGACGTACGGATTGATCATACGAGAGTGAATCTACCAACTAGAGCTACGGGACGTGGCTGTGTGAGAAGCAGTTGAGATATTGTTACAACCGTCGAGTGGAAGGTCGATCCACTGTAGGTAGACGCAGAAGTGGCCGAAGAGGATTTGCGTGGAACTGTGGGGGATAGTCTGTGGATGTTGAGTGGGAAAGTGGGCCAAGCAACTGTTAGCGGTCGACAGAAATGACGGTAGGTTGTGCGTGGTCATGGGCAAGGAAGACAGTCGTCGTTTGCTATAGCCGCTAAATCAAAAGAGTCGCACGAGTTGTTACAGTCGTCGGCTGCTATAGAACAGTGTTAGCAGGGGCGTGAAGGTTGGAGCTAGGTGTTGGTTTTGGAGCCTAATTATCTTCCTGATTTAGAGATCTTTTGTTTTCAGCCATATTTATAACCCATGAAGACTTTACACCCCAAAAGTATGTACACTCAAGGAGTGCGAAGCCCCCGAAGGAAAAATTCCCTTGTAAATGTATAATGTAATTTCATTGTAAATCTGGACCGTTCATTATAAGGTTGCAGATCTGACGGTAGAAGTTATGTTAGGGTTTTTTTCCCTAGAAGGCAACCCTCTTTTGTGAGGGAAATGTATTGCGGCTTTGTGTGATTGGGAATATGGTATTCTGAGACGAGAGACTGTGAGAGAAAAAAGAGGAAGTTACAGTGGGTTTGTTGTAGGTTGTATCCCTTCATATGCTAGATAAATATAAAGGAAGGACCTAGCAATTTCTCTGGTGGATGTAGCCCACACTGGGTGAACCACGTAAATTTGTGTCTCTATTGTATTGTGTATCTTCTGTGTTTTGTTTCTGCCTTTGTTTTATTGTATTGCTCCACGGTCCTATTTTTCTAACACTAGGTGTCGGAAGTTTGCACGTGAGGAACAGTCGTGGTGATTGGCAACATCAAGTTGTGGAAAGGCTGCAGGAAGCAGTTGCTATAGCAAAGGGACGCACAGGTCGTGGACAGTTGACGGCAGGCACAAAGGAAGTGCAGCCGCCAAACAGTGAGATTTGAAGAGAGTATTGACATGGGACATGGCTAGGCAGCGTGTGACTGCAGCAGAAGCAAAGAGCTTGTGTAGATAACCGATGAGTAGGCGCCAGCAAGAAGCACGGGCCGCGTGGGATTTGTTTTCAGCGACCAAAGTGCAAGCTAGTCGTCGACTAAGGAAGTCACGAGCATCCAAGCGCGGAGGGTGGCTGCAGTGTTGGTGGTGATAGCAGAGGGCGGCATGAGGCCACAGGCAAAGACACGGGCCACCAAACAGTCTGCACGACTAAAGGAGCAATTGCAGAGTTGTGGGCAGACCCAACAGGGGTCGAGCAGGCCCTGGGCAAGTCCAGGCAGCTGATAGATTGCCCAATACTTTTCGAGCAGCAGGCTGAGATAGTCGGGTAGCCAAGAAAAGGACTCGGGCAGCAGTAGGAGGTTACGGACAGCCCCAATCAACATGCAGTAAGTCCCGAGCAGGGATCCGGGCAGCTAAAAATTATGGAGTGGCTTGCGAGTAATGGCAAGCAGGGTGACGAAGAACGAAGAGCAGGTAGCTTCGAAGGTTGAGTAGCTCAGAGGGAGTCAGCCTTCAAGATCAGGTGGGAAGGAGCAACCTTCCAAGTCTGTCCAAAAAAAGTCATGGTTTGAGATGACCATGCAGGATGCTCAAGAGCACAAGGCTTCTAGGAGCATAGGCAGCAAGTCTTCAGAGCAGGGCCTGAGCGAGATGGCAAGAATAGCTTATGTGTCAGAGGGAGTAGTCAATCAAGTGGATTGGAGAGCAACCATGGTAGTAGATCGGATAGCGAAGACAGAGTCACTTCCAGAGAGTGGAAGTACCTTCCTCGCTAAGAGGGAGTGTTGATTTTTGTAGCGTCAGACAGGTACTTGCACAGGGGCTCAGTGTCTAGCCTGTTGAAGTCGTCCTTGTAACCTCTCAGTAGACCTGAGGGAGTTCATTTTATAAGCTAAATAATTAAAGCGAATGTTCTTTTGTTAATTAAGTTAAATGCCTAAGTTAATGGTATTAGAAACTTAAGTGAGTGTTTGATTAAGTCATGAACGTTAGATCTAAAGTGAAGGTGATATTAGATCTCAACCTTTGATCACTTTAGAGATCTAGGGTTTGATTGATTTGGTCAAATCTCAATGTAATAAAAGGCATCCTAGGTGAGAGGGTGAAACACAATGATGGTACACAAAGAGTGACTGAGCACTCAGGTGTGTCAGGGCAGGGGTTGAGTAAAGGGTGTAGGGGGCAGCTAGGGAGATAGCAACCAGGTGGGTTAGGTTATTCATTGCAATTGTATTTCCTTATAGGGGGCATTATCCCAGGACGGGAGCCCTGATTTTATAGCAATAAAATCATCACAGAATTGGTTTTCCCGCGACGGTTTTTCCAAAGGTTTTACATGAATCTCGTGTGCAAATGTTTATGGCTTTTGTTTTTTATGCTTCCACTGATTATTGCTCAGAAACTAGTTGTATTGTGATTCAGTAAATTAGTTTTGCTTGGAATTAACAGTCGTGTGCTAGGTTCCAGAAAATTAACAAGATCAATCTCTTCTATACCCAGCACGAGAACTTCAGTGGCTACCACCAACTCCTTATCTATGTTCTTTCTTCTCTTATGTATTTCCCTGATTACCTGGTGTATTTTCTTATCATGTGTGAACAATTCAAGCTAAGCAACTTCTTCAATGGGTGCTTATGTCTACGTGAATTGTTGTAATTTTGGGTTCGTGGAAGATGGTAAATACCCTCCCATGAGTATTCAAAAGGTGGAGGTGGTTGATGTGCATATAGGAGTGTGCATCATCACACTTGTTTCCTCAATTCTCTTTATTTCATCTTCTTCTTTCTTCCTCTTTTATTCTTCTTCTTATTTCCTCACAACCTCATCATCTTCTTTTTCCAAGCCTTTTCTTTTGTTTTCTTTAGAAGAGTTGCAATGGTTGATCTGGATTTCATCGTCTTTGGGTCCTAAAAATATGTATAATTTTGGGATAAGCTTGGTGTAGTTAGTAGATTCACCATTTAGGGAGGGTGTTAAAGTAAACATCGTAATATGATGGTCAATTAGATATTACGCATAGGCATTAATAAAGGCACTTCAACTTTAAGTTATTGTGTGCTTTTATGCTTTATTTCACTTTTGTGTGTTTCTCGATCTACCCCACATTCATAAAGTGGATTGACTCGACTAGCTTGTAACCCTTTATAGGAAAGCTTTCCCTTTCTCATCATTAATTCGATCTTGGTTTCCTTTATGTGTTAGTGTTATCGTCATAATACCTCAAGTTGCTTCTACTTTCGATAAGGTTGAATATGCATAATGTAAATTGGATCATGAGTCACTTGAATTCTGTCTCTTATGTTATTCTCATAAATGGTTCTACATCAAGGTTTCTCAATGCAACAAGGGGGTTCAAACAAGGATGTCCCTTATCCCCTTTTTATTTTACGCATGTTAATAAAAGATGCAAAGAGAAGAGAAGGTATATAAGGGATAAAAAAATCAAAGTCAATGGCAATCTCACTTATTGTTTGTAAATGATATTTTGATATTTGGTCAAGGCTCCAGCTAGGAACTAAGAAGCATTAAAGAGGCCTTGGATATATATTGTAAAGCCACATGACTGGAAGTAAACATGTCAAATCCATTAATGATGTTCAATGAAGTGGATGAAGAAGTAAAACTACCAATTTTATATTTGTCTCCAATGGTCTTAGTTGATATGGAGGAAGGTGTAAAGTTTATAAGTTTTAAATTGAAACCTAATGATTATAAATATGGTGATTAGATGTGGTTGTATAATAAAATAGAAGCAAGAATTTCAACCTAGTGTAATAGTTGGCTATCAAGAGGAGGCAAATAAGTTTTGATCAAGGTTGTTTTGGAGAGTATTCATTGTATTGAATGTCCATAGTTCATATTCTAAAGGCAATCCTCGATAAAATCAAGAAAAAACGTTTTACCTTTTTATGGACAAGGAAAAGAGAAAAAGAAGGAATCCCTTTGGTCAAATGGTCAAGAGTGAAAAATCTAAAGGAAGCGAGTGGTTGGGGGTTGAAGAATATCTATGTCTTTAGCCTGGCTCTAGCTACAAAAAAACCTTTGGAAGCTAATCTATAACGAAGGGTTATGGGGCAAAGTTATGAAGTCTAAATACCTAAAGGGAAAATCAATGGAATTATGGTTGAGATTAGAAAGGAAAAGCTTCCAATGTGCTACAATTGTATGGAAAGAAATTGGTTAGGGCATTTCCCTTAATAAGGTAATTGAGCAACATGGAAACTAGGAAAAAGATACAAAGTGAGGATAGGGGAAGATCCATGGATTGGGTGATAAGGAAATTTCTAAGTTCTCGGAAGTTATCATTAATAAATTGCATACATTAGGGATCTTTTTATTGAAAGAGGCTTCAAGTCCAAATGGATCACATGCATGGTCTCAAAGTTGGAAATCAGTAGAAGTATTGAATCTTCAAAGAGAAATTGTAGAGGAATGGACCTATTATATAAATTTGTTAAAACATGTTGCTATCAAGCTTTCAAATCAAGAGGATCTCATTAAATGGTCTAAAAACAAAGGTACGGTAGAATATAGAACCAAATTGGGCTATTCAATAGAAATGGAGGAATTTCAATTCGAAGAAAAAGATTGGTGAAGGAAGATAGTATGGAAATCAAAGAGTCCTCTCAAATCAAGAATTTTTATTTGGCTTGCCTTGGAAAATAAAATTCTTACATGAAATAATGGACAAAAGATGAATTGGCACAGACCTGGCAGAAGCATCTTGTGCAAAGGAAATAAAGAAATGATGGACCATATTTTTATTGCCCATTCTTTCTCCAGGGTAGTCTAGAATGAAGTGTTACAAACCTCATATGCACAAACAAATGGGAACAAGTGACTTTGCCAAAGTGTCTCTTCTCATGGTTAACAGACAAATCTGAAAAAGCTTCAAGGCTTTACCCTGCTTTATGATCTAGGGAATTTGGCTCTCAAGAAATAACATGATTTTTTAGGCTTAGACATGAATCCAACTCAAGTAGCCCATAAAATTAAGTTATCCTTCAAAGGTAGTTGGAAGCCTTTAAAAGAAAAACCTTAGAGAATTCTAAAGGAGCCATGTATTGACCACACAAAAGCATGGGGATTCTTTGATGGAGCTTATCAAGGTGTACCAGGCATAAGTGAAGTAGGGGCTATTCTATTTTTTTGGCATCCCATTATTTGCCCATGAAGTATGGTACAGAACAAGGAACTAACAATAGAATTTTATGCTCTCTAAATTTTGTTTAGAGCAACAATAGAAAAGGATCTAAAACAATTGTAGGTTTTTGGTGACTCTAAAATCCCAATGGACTAGGCTAATAAAAAATGCATAATTGATAATATTATGTTAGCTCCAATAATGAATTTGGTTATGGAGGTAAAACAACAATTCAATTATATTTTGTTTTGTTCATATATACAAAGAACTCAACACAACAGCTAATCAGTGATCTAAAGAAATTGTATCTTTGTAGGAGGGGTCCCTATCTCTTTAGGAATTTAGAGGGGTCTAGATTTTTGTCCAGGAAAGTTCTCTTTTTTAACTCAAGAAGCTTATACAAGAGATTTTATATTTGTTGGTTTTTTTATGTTTTGTCAATAGAGAAGATCTAATAGGATCTTTTTGTTTTGTAACGGTTGCCTTTTTGGAACCAAGGATGATTGTATTAAAAGTAGATATAGGATTGATGATTTTGTACCTTGGTCATAAGTACACGCTCTAGGGCCTTATGAGGTAACTCAATGTATATTTTGATTTCACACTTTTACATTGAATATAATGTTTTTTTCTTGAAAAAAAAAAGGTAACTCACCACAATGTTTGAATTAATCGTGTGTTTGGGTGAGCTTGTTCTTCAAAGGCATCTTCCTGAAAATAATGACACTTCGATACAGAGTTGTTAATGCATAAAACATTTCTTTGTCGATTTCCTTATGATGTGAGAAATCATTAGTCCTTCACATAACCCAAAAGAAACATCTTC
>ML809514.1:0-13288 GCA_009831015.1 Picea engelmannii | reverse complement strand
CCCTTCATAGGTATAAAAAATAGTTCAACCTCTCATAGGTCCTTGTGCCTCTCTCAAGCATGGATCGCTTCAATCACTAAAGCTTGTTGGGAATCACACCTAATGAAATCCTCCATCATCAACTCCCTCTCACGGGTATTTTCCTTCTTCGTTCACTACGTGGAAGAATTTCAACAATATAATGCTAATACCATGTTAAATTTTATAATTCATGATAGCATATATGAAGTCAAAGATTTTACCCTACAATTGAAATTGAAAACATTAAAAAACACCAATTAGAACTTAAAAAAAATTAAAACAAAAGGCATAGATAGATCAAGAGTGTAGACTCTACATATCAAAATTTTCGATCAATCCGACAAGTGATAGTGTGGCTCTGGAAAAAAAACTAAATCTGCAAATCAAAACCAATAAGCTAGAAATTTGTAGTAGCAATCACATAAACTTTTCATTAACATTGAAAGAATATTTACAATGACTACTTATATTTGTTTGTTAATGCACCCTTCATATGTTTTTATACAATGAGAGAAGGGTCCATGCATGCAAAAATGTCCAAGAATATTAAAGTGTAACTCCCTAAGTAATGCACCCCACATGTAATAAGAATAGGTAGACACATGCCAACACATGCTAGGCACACTCCATAATATGGTGGCCATGCACCAACACACTCTAAGGACACTCCTCTAGGTAACTCAAGTAATGCATCCCACATATGTCAAAAATAGATATGCATGCCACACACACTCCTCCATGTTGTGGCCACATGCCAAGCACACTCCTCTATGTGGCGAACACACGCCAATACCTGTCAAGCGCTCAACTCAATATTTAAATGCAAATAACTCACAAATGACTAATCATTAGTCAACCAATCAACTCTAGTCTATAAATAGCACTACTAAAAATAAAAAATCCTTCAAATAAGAAATGACAAAACCTTATGGTTAATGGAGAAAAAGCTAAGAGCAATAGAAAAATTAACACAAACTATGTAGAGGATCAACGCACAAAAAGCACAAAATCTACAAAAGCAAGTGGCCTAGAGAGAGAGAGAGATGTTATTGTACTGTAATATGATATCTGATAATGAGAATGAATATACTTTTTTGAGCATTATCTTGTGTCTTATATTTTGTCTTGTGTGTGACTGTAATTCTATTTATTCCTCTTTTCTGCAAATTAACCTATGTGGTGTTGTTAGCACACTTTTTCACCCTCCAATAAGATCTGATATAACATAAATCGGCGATGAAAAAGAGGCTAATTCTAAGAGAGAATGCCCTAAGTGTCACTGGCAAACCTCCTCCCTGTTTGGGCTAGTGCGTGCCAACCTCGAGGGGGTGTCCCTAAGTGCCCTATTGCTGATTTAAGTCTGATTTTTTGCAATAGAACAATAAAAACAGCAGCGAAAAATGTCTTGGACTGTTAATTTCCCTTAACCCGGCACCCAATAGTTAATTCCAAGTAAACCCTTGCTATAGATTAACTCATTAAGCAAACTATTGAATAAAAGCAAAACTGAGTTTTAACAAAACATTATAGCGAAAGCATAAATAATGAAACCATACACATTGCACACAAGATTTATGGGTAAATTACCCTAGGAAAAACCTCGAAGGGAAAACCAATACCTTGTTGATTTTATTCATAAAATTTGGGCTCTCGTCCTGGGATAATGGCCCACCTGAGGAAAATACAATGCAGCAAAATAGTCTAGCCCTAACACACTTGACTGATATTCCTTTGTTGCCCATTTGCTCCTTTCCTTGACCCGTGCCCCTACACACTTGGAAGAAATGTCCTTCTCACCCAATCAATGAGATATCACTCACTCAATCTGTATGTCTACTCCTCTCACTTAGGCTACCTTTTATAACATTGACTTTACCCTAAATCCAAAACCCTAGATATCCAAAGTGATCAAGGGATGAGAATAAATCTCACCTTTACTTTAGATCTAATGGCTAGGATTTAATTAACTCACTTAAGTTACTAATGCCAAAAACTTAGGCATTTAACTTAATTAAACTCCATTAATCATAATAGGGATTTAACTTTAATAATCACTTTGTTAAATTGAAACTCCTAAATCCCGAGAAGCAATAATGGTGACTCCCACATGTTAGACACAAACCGACATGGAAGTACATGTCTGATGTTAAATACATCAACATGGACAGTGTGTAAAACAACCCAAGACGTTAGGAAAATAATGGTAAATTTCACTTCGTAGATTCCCTGCAACGTTAACGTTAAAAAGATGCATAAGAAAGTGAAAGAAAGTGCAACTAAAAGGTCGAAATTAACCACAATAAGAGGCTGAAAACTTCTAATTGATGCAAAAATTAAATCACAATACCAACAAGAACCAAAAGCTTGGTACGAGAACAATAATTATTTATTAATGTCTTACCAAAGGGATGATTGCACCACAGAAAACAAGCACAAAAATCGATAGAGTGGCTATCTTCACACAAAGAACTAGAAGCTAGAGTATAGAAGAATGAGAGAGAGAAAGAGAGAGAGAGAGAATGTTTGTTGTCGTTGCAAAAGATCTTACCCTGAACACTGAGGAGAAGCCTCAATAAATAAGAAAGAGGGCGCACTTCCCAAAAGAAGAATAAGAGGGCACATGAGAGGTCAAAGCGCATGAGGAATGGGTAAGAGAATGCATGGAAAGGAGAGCATGCGCATAGGATAAGTGCATCAAAGAAAAGCATGGAGTTAAGTGGCATATGTGGGAAATAACACAATGAGGGGATGTGCCCTAAAAAATAGGAAACAATGTGCAAGGGAAGAGAGAAAACATGCGAGGGAGAGTAGTAATGCGCATGAAGGTGAGGAGAAGTAGATAAGTGAGGGTAATGGTGAGTGGAGGAGGGGAGTGGTGGATGGCAAGAAGAAATATGAAGAAAGATGTGCATGGGAGATTTATTATGAGAGAGGATGCACATGGGAGGAGAAAATATGAGGAAAAGGGGCGCATGTGTGAGCTAAGAGGGAGAGAAAAACATGCACACAAGCGTGGTAATGCATGGGAGAATGCGCCCAAGTGGAAATAAAAGAAGAATAGGCGCATGGGAGATGGAAAGTGAGAGAGTTGAGTGTGCATGTGTAGATGAAGGAAAGGGAGAGTGCACATGAGTTTAGGGATTAACGCACCCTAAAAAGTAGGGATTGAGCGCATGAGTTAGGGAACACAAGGATAACGGTGCTAATAATATGGATAAGGAAAGTTCAAGTGAAGGAGAGGGGAAGTCTTCTCTTTAGTCAACTCCACTTGCCAACCAATAATGCCAACTCATCATAAGCCACATATCCTCAAGAGGTGCGCCCCATGTCCATGAGATATTCGCCCAACTCACTGTTGATTCATGTGCCACATGTTAAACTCTCATACTACCACTTGTCAGAATTTTAACTCTACCACTTGTCACCTTGGAAGGTGACCACCCCTGCTATAAACAGTAATTGTTAAAAATACCAGTCCAACCCTAAAAAATAGGAAAACACTAAATATGTCTGGGATGATTGGGAGACCACTGCCAAATGTCGCACATCTAAAAATAGACATGGCTAAAAATAGCAAGTCCTCAAAAGTCGATGAAAATATGCTCATCGGATTGGATTTTCTATAAGGAATCCGGAAATGCAATTAGAATCACCATCTGACCCCCGATCTCCACCTACCAAAAAAAGAAAGTGTCTGCATGTCACCTGGAAAAAGTGTCATCGAGCTCAAAATCATGCAAGGACCAAAACTATATGCTCAAATCTGACATGCAAGTCTCTGAACACTATCTCCTAAAAGTAGAGGACACCTACTAAAAATAGCAAACTCTTTCAAATCCATGGAAAACTATGCTAACTCTGTCTCTGAAGCAAAAACCACCACTACACCGATCATGTACCTGTCTCTAATGTGAACCAACCATTGGCTCACGTAAATGTTCAATCTAGGTCAACAGTCTGAATGCTAGCCAAATATAACCATGCTAGCTCTTAACCCTCAAGATTTTCAAGGGAGAAAATCCATGGGTTAACAGGTGTGAAGCTAAGCAAGCAAGGACTAATTTGGGTCCACTACCTTTCCCAGATGCATCACCTCTCACTCAAAGCATCCAACGAAACATGTGTCACCAATTTCCCCATAAAATCGTGGTAAGTTGCACTGTATACTAACCTCTTTCTACAAAGTTCTATCAAATGTTTTATTGCAAGGATAATAGTGTCATCAATACTCAAGAAAATAGTTTCCCTCCCTTACAACACAACCTTCAACACAAATCTACCTCGATAAAATAATTGTACTATTTCAAATCATTTATTACATGAAATCCCTACTCTTGCAAGAGGATATGAACTCATTAGGACAATGAATCTCCAAAAGGGGGGGTACTATAATCATAAATACATAGAAAAAAAAATAAGAAAAATGGAAAACAGTGAATAAGAGAGCATGTCAACTTAACCTCTAAAGATAGGTCATAGGCAACATAGAAGCTCACCTACCTATCTCCTAGGAGATCAACACAACAAACTAGTCCAAGCCCTGACATGTGTAGAGACCTTGTGTGTGTGAGAAAGTGTTTGACCTCCCAAAGTTGGTTTTCCACCATAATCAAAGGAGCTTGACACATGTCTAATAAGGCCAAATTGGTTTGAGTGGACCTTAATAGGATACCTTATCCTTTTTACAAATATTTCAACCCATTTATGGGACACATTTTTCAAGCTGCAACACTCACTTTCCAATCTCCTAAAACATCATATTTACTGTGCCTTACCAAAAGTATCACAAACCCTATTATGGTTTCTCTTGAGAATCCATGGATTCCAATCATTATCGATATAAAAACAGATAGCAACCAGCCCCAAGGGTTAGCTCAAGTAGTCATGAGCCAAAACATGAGATCTCTTCTCCAAGTTGGGGAGGTCATGGGCTCAACTCTCTTGATCCCCTTAGGGTTGGGTGCTCGGAAATTAGTCACCGACAGTTTGCCCTAGTTACCACCCATTGACAACGGTGACGTCTCGAGGGATTTCCCATGCATGGTTATATGGGAAAAAAAAAACAAATAAAGACAACAACCAGCTCGAGAACAATTTCACACGTGTAATGTAGCATGTAAAAGTGAGTAATTGCATATGTGTGCTTGTCTCATCAAAGCTTTTGCAATTTTTATCAAGCTCCTCTCAGTTCCATATTGACATGGGAATCTATCTTGTTCAATTTAAGGTTTGGACTGACCTTTGCTGCCGTGAAAAGTCAATCTAAAATTTCCAGATGCCTGTCCACTCAACTGAGATGTCCTTTTCACTAGAATATAGATCACCTTGTTCAGATTTTAAGAATTTTTGCATCATTCTGGGATAGGAACTTCTCTTGTACCATCCAGCTGTTGAAATTTCTTTTGATATGAAGATTTTCAAAATGTTATTCTGCCTGCCAAATTTTTAGAGACCTTTGTTGCTGAATGGAGAAAACTACTGATCTGATTGTTTGACATTTTTCAAGCTATTTTCAATTCTGGCAAAAAGGATTATGAAAGAAACATTTTTTCTATTAGCAATTTAAAGAGTTGAAACTTGAAATTCAAGTGGCCACGAGGAACTTATTTGCTATAGTCTCGAAGGAGTAACTTTAATCTGTATTTTTCTGAATATAGAAGTCACCTTTGTATGTCAAACTCAAAGCAATGAAATATATTCAAAAATAAAACTATGAACCAGATAGCATATAAAATGATATAAATTATGGCCAAAGCCAAACAAAAAAAACGAATGAAACTAACATTGGTTATCAAATATTCAATCTACATAGAAGAAAAGAAAATAAACTCCCAGCATAGGGCCGTTAATGATGTCAAAATAATAGACTGGAAATAGAACCAGGCATTGGATAGATAATTCAAACAGAACATAAGAGTCACGTATTGCATCTGTATTGCAAACAAAAGAGGCAGTTTAAATGAAAACAAAACAAGATATTGTTGAGCAGAGTCAAGTATTACATCAGCATTGCAAAGAAAGGAGGCAGTCAAATGAAAACAAAACAAGATCTTATTGGGCATGTTCTTTCATGAAAAATACTGGTGTCTCAGTCCTCCTCTTAAAAGATTTTCTGTAATATCCCTTATAGAAAATAGGCTAGGATAATTGTACTTGCTGCACAAAGTGTATTTGTTCTGGTAGTGTAATTTTATCAAACAGATTGCATCCCCATATATTTTAATGGCACAATTTGGTTTACAACTTCCACAAACAGTTTGTATGTAAACACTTAGTCAAACATATTGTATACAGCATGAGAACACATAAAATTGTAGAGACAACCTTGGCTCTTTATTATGGATGAGAACCCAACAGAAATACAATTCTATTGGCTGCTATGGCAGCTGTAAAACAACTATGCAAACAAAAATAACCCAGAACCTGTGATATAGCCGCTGTCTCCACAAGGAATGATGTCGATCTGCAAACAAGGGCAAATCGAGCCTCCTTAAGTACCCAGAAATGGCCACTCGACCTGCTGCAACCTTCACGCCCTCTTCCATGATTCTGTAATAGAGGCTTGTGGCCCCCTTCCTAACTCTGTGGCTTCTGCAAAGAGATCCACGGCCTCTCCTGGCCCGCACGGATCCACAAAGGGTTCACGGCCCAGCTCTAGTGCCCTACTGCACACTAACCTCCATGATCCAGCAACTAAGGAGGGTTTCGATCCTCCTGAACAACTCCAGCAAACCTCCTAGGTACCCACGATCCTGCCGAGAGGTAAATCGGTCCTCAATGATAGCCACACGACCTTCTTCTAACCACAACCCTGCAGATAAACCAGATCGGCCCTCCAAGCAAATCGATACTCTGAAAACAACCTACAAAGGATGATCCTCCAAGGAAATCCTGAGTGGATTCCCCCTCTTGTCTAGCTAGGGTGGATTTTGCATCTCCGAAACTAAACTCAAATGGTGGAAGGGTTTTGTCAAAACCCCAACGAAAACTTAGCTCTCGAGAGCACTCCAATAAGAGATCAAATCATAATCCAAAGTGAAGAGCTACCCCTTTTTTTATTCTTCCTCCGAGCCTTCTAGATTTTTCCCTTTTTTGACCAAATCAAACCTCACCCTTATTTCTCCTTTAATTTTCACTTAAACATTAAAAATTACTTTTTAATGTTTAAGTAATTAATAATTTATCTTTTTTTTATCCAATGTTACTTTTATAACATCTTCTAAAACAGTGACACTAAATAAATCTACGTGACTCCCTTTTTCCCATTGACTATAGCCTACAGGAGTCGTATAGGCTACTGAGTCATCCTTCATTGCGATCAAGAGGAAGGGGACATCACAGTCCTCCCTTCCCGACATTGCTTGTCCCCAAGCAACTCCAAATCAAGATGTTGCAGAATCTGCTCTCCCTCCCAAGTGGCATCCTCGACGGGAAACCCTCTCCAAATGACCAAGTACTCATGAATGACTCTACTCCTCGGCCTCCTCTCTCTAACATCAATAACCCTCTCGGGAGTCAAAACCAATTGTCCTTCCTCAGCTAGTGGAGGAAGATCTGTTGAAGGGGTGACCTGTTGTTCCAATGCCTTCTTGAGGCAAGACACATGGAAGACGTTGTGGATCCTGCTACCCTCAAGCAACTCCAGCTCATAGGCTACCTCTCCAACTCTCTCGATCACCCCTGTATGGTCCATAGCAGCGAGGCTTCAGCTTTTTCCACGCCACTCTTCTTCAGCAAAGACTGTCTATAGGGCTGCAACCTGAGAAAGACTACATCCCAACCTCAAAGTTGCGCTCCACCCTGTGCATGTCTGCGTACATCTTCTGTTGATTCTGAGCGACCTGCAAGTTCTCCTTCAGGACTCAAGATGTCATGGTTGTCCTGCAAGTTGCAACCAATCTTTGGCCTTGGGGGCCCGGCTCTCCCCAAACGCCAAATCGACAAATGATGGGGCATAGTAGCCATACAATGCCCTGAACGGACTCATCCTGATGGACATGTGATAAGTGGTATTATACCAGTGCTCCCCAAGATGCAACCACTTTATCCAAGCCCTTTGTTGCCCCGACACATAGTTCCACAGGTACCCCTCAATCCACTTGTTCACGATCTCCGTCTTCCCATCTATCTAAGTGTGATAGCTAGTGCTAGGTGTCAACTCTGTCCATGATAACTTGAACAACTCCTACCAAAATGCGCTAAGAAACATGTTGTCTCGGTCACTAACTAAGTATCTCAGAAGACCATGTAGTCTGAATGCCTCCCTTAAGAATAAGTCCACCACCTGAGATACCATATACTCTTAAGGAATGGAAAAAAAAATGTGCATGCTTGGTCCACCACCACATAGATACAATCCTCGCCCTATACCTTCGGTAACCCTGTAATGAAGTCTATGGAAATGCTTTCCCATTTCTTCTCTAGGATAGGTAATGGTTGGATCAATCCTGCAGGTGGTGTAAGCTCTGACTTGTTTTGCTGACAAGTCATGCACTCCCTTACATATCGCAGCACGTCCTCCTTGAGACCCTTCCAAGAGAATCTCTCCCTCACCTGCATGTAAGCCTTCAGATATCTCGGGTGCCCTGCCATTGGCACGTCATGTACTACCCTCGGAATCTTATCCTTGAGTGTGGATTCAAGGACAAGAGAGATCTTATCCTTGTAGTAGATGATGTCACCCACTACCTTGTATCTATCATCATGAATAATACCCTCCATTAGCTCACAGGCAAATGTATTCTTGGAGTACTCCACCAAGAGAATGGACTTCTAGTCTGCTGAGATCTCCATCATGGAAAAGGCTGCAGGTCTCTTGGAAAGGGCGTCGGCAACTACATTCTTCGTGCCCTTTACATACTCGATGTCAAAGTCATACACCTACACCTTAATTACCCACTTTTGTTGTCTCTCGTTCAAATCCTTATACTCCAAAAAATATCTCAGGTTGTTGTGGTCGTTTTTCACCACAAAGCGTCCTCCAACCAGGTATTGTCTAAACTTGGTGAATGCATGCATGATGGCCAACATCTCCTTATCATAGATAGGATAGAGCCTTTCTGGCTCCCTCAGCTTTCTGCTCTCGAAAGCTATGGGGTGTCGATTATGCATCAACACTGCTCCTATCCCCTCTCCCGATGCATCACACTCCAATACAAATGGTTGCGAGAAGTCTAGAAGTGCTAACACTTGGCAAGTACTCATCACCTTCTTCATCCTGTCAAATGCTTCTTGTGTCTCCTCTAACCATCTGAATGCTCCCTTTTTGGTGAGGTTCGTTAATGGCGCAGCAAGTTGTGAAAATCCTTTCACAAAGCGCCTGTAGTAGTTGCACAAACCAAAGAACCCCCGCAGCTCTGTAAGTGATCTGGGTGTGGGCCAATCTAAGATCGTCTCGATCTTCTCCTGATGCATCTTTACCCCTTCAACACCGATCACATGCCCTAGGTAGAGAATCTTCGTCATCCCAAACTCGCACTTTGCCTCTTTGGCAAATAGTGACTGCTCCTCCATGATGTTGAGAATCTCGTCAACATGCCTCAAGTGTTGCTCCCAAGTTCTGTTGTAGATTAGTAGATCATCAAAGAATACTAGTAAGAACTTCCTCAACTACTTGTTGAAGATATGATTCATACACGACTGGAAGGTCGTTGGTGCGTCAGTCAACCCAAAGGGCATGACTAGAAACTCGTAATGCCTGTAGCGACATCTGAATGTTGTCTTATGGATGTCCTCCTCTCTGACTCGGATCTAATGGTACCTCGATCGAAGATCAATCTTCGAGAAGTACATTGCCCCATGCAACTCATGAATCCTAGGTATTGGGTATCGGTTCTCGATGGTCTTCTTATTCAACGCCCCGTAGTTGATGCACATCCTCATCGTGCCATCCTTCTTCTTTACCAATACCACTGAAGAAGCGAAGGGACTAGAGTTAGGCCTGATGTGCCCCATCTCCAATAACTCCTGTATGGCCTTCTCTATCTCGTCCTTAAACTTCTTTGGATTCCTGTATGGTGTGGTGATCACGGGCTTCGCACCCTCCTCTAACTCAATGACATGCTCAAATCCCCTGTCCGGCGGCCTACCTACTGGTAGTGGCCCGAACACTTTGTCGTGTTTCCCAAGCAGCTCCTCTATGTCTGCATGATAATGTTGACAGTCATGTGATGGCTTCTGCGCGGTGATCAAACATTCCACTGCGCAAGCCACGTCCCCATGTCTAAAAATGGCCTCCATACGTTTGTTTGACACAATGTTGGGAACTCCAATGGACATAACTCTCATAGCAACTCATTGACCTTCCTTGTCCCTGCACTCCATCCTCATCTCATAATAGTTCATGTGGATATCTCCTAGTGAGTATAGCCATTGGACACCTAATATCAGATGAGTGTCTGCCAAATCTACAACATAAAAGTCATCGATCAACATGTAGTTTCCCAATGTCACATCCAATCCCTTGATCCTCTGAGTACATGTCATATTGTACCCATCTGCAACTACCATATAGAAACCTTTGAAATCCTCTACAGGGATGTGTCTCCTAGTGACAAGTGTTACATCAATGAAGTTGTGGGTGGCCCCACCATCAATCAATGTTGTAACTCTCTGCCCCTGCAAAATTCCTCTAATCCTAAAGGTGTAATATTTGGGGACTCCTGAAAGTGTGGCAATGGTCACTTTCTTAACACCTTCCTGCAACTATGTCTGCGTCGTAACCTCAAGGTGTGATGGCTCTGCCTCACCACTGCTCTGCCCGCTATCTTGTGCATGAACTACCTCATCCTTGCCATCATCCTCTTCATCAGAAAGTACCTCTATGTAGTGTACTTTCCCCTTTCCCATGCATCGATGACCCGGCTCCCATGGTTCTTTGCAACTAAAGCAAAGTTCCTTCCTCTTTAGCTCCCTTCAAGTTTCCTCATCCATCGTGTCCTTCCCTGTCCATGGCTTCTGGGAAAACTTTGTCTCCTTACCCCCTTGAGGAATGAAGGGTTTTGTTGGTACCTTCTTGGAGACTGTGTCCCTCATATCCTAGGTCGTCATGTTGGCATCCTGCAATGTGGTTGGCCTAAAGGCCTTTACCCATCCTCTCAAGGGCTCAGCTAGACCCTCTGTGAATAGCATCACCAACCGCTACTCGAAAATCTCTGTCACCACGACTGCCATCCTCTCAAAATATGTGATGTACGTATTTGGTGTACCTGTCTGTCTCAACTGTGCCAACTCCCTGAAGTGTATCTCAGGATCCTTCTTGTCGAACTTGTCCATCAAACTCTGAGTGAAGTCCACGTATGAAGTGATGTTGGCGTGCCCTAATGTCACTAGCCCATGGTACCACCACTCATGAGTTTCTCCCTCCAAGTGAAGGGTGGCAAATTTGATTGCCTCTGCCTCAGTCATTGGGTTAAGTTGGAAGTAAGTGTCCAACTTCTACACCCATGCTCTGGCTGTGCTCTTGGCAGATCCTTCAAAAGATAGGATAGTCAACCTACCCACCTTGCGCAATGAGATCAAAGTTTTGTTGGTTCTGTGATGCCCTGTTCCACTCCTTAGGCATGTTCCTCTGCTTGAAGTTGTTGAAGTCTTAATAGGACAAGGCCTCTCAGATACCTTCCTCTAATGCCTGATACTCCCTGTAGGTGGAGGTAACATCAAGCTCCTAATCTGGCTGCTCATGTGTTCTTGTAGGTTGCTCTGCAAGGAACTATGGTAATAGGGGCCTAGGAATCCTTATGCTCCCACTCTGAGCTGAGGTATGGGTATTGTTACCCTCTGCATGAGCCCTACCTCCTTTGTGGTTTCTCTCTAAATGGTGGTTCCCATCAAAACCTCCCTAGGTGTTGGTAATGAACTGTGTTAGGAACTATGTGAATTGTCGTTGCTCATTGGTCATTTGTTGTTGCCCCTTGACTAGGGCCCCTAATAACTATAAAGTCATGTCCTCACCATGGTCCCCCATGTTTCCTTCTTGCTCTGACTCTGGTTGGCTTATTCCTCCTTCTAGTGACTCTGGCAAGGGTTTTCCTCCACGCCCTCTTCTTTTAGGCATCAATGCAATCACAGGCCAGCAAGATCACCAACTTTGATACCACTGTAATATCCCTTATAGAAAATAGGCTAGGATAAGTGTACTTGCTACACAAAGTGCATTTGTTCTAGTAGTGTACTTTTATCAAATAGTTTGCATCCCCATATATTTTAATGGCACAATTTGGTTTACAACTTCCACAAACCGTTTGTATGTAAACACTTAGTCAAACATATTGTATACAGCATGAGCACACATAAAATTGTAGAGACAACCTTGGCACTTTATTATGGAAGAGAACCCAACAACAATACAATTTTATTGGCTTATATGGCAGTTGTAAAACAATTATGCAAACAAAAATAACCCAGAACTTATGATATAGTCATTGTCTCCACAAGGAATGGTGTCGATCTGCAACCAAGGGCAAATCAAGCCTCCTTAAGTGCCCAGAAATGGCCACTCAATCTGCTACAACCTTCACACCCTCTTCCACAATTTTGTAATAGAGGCTTGCGGCCCCCTTCCTAACTTTGTGGCTTTTGCAAAGAGATCTGCGACCTCTCCTAGCCCACGCGGATCCACAAAGAGCTCACAGCCCTACGACACCCTAACCTCCACGATCTAGCAACTAAGGATGGTTTCGATCCTCCTGGACAACTCCAACAAACATCCTAGGTACCCACAATCCGGCTGAGAGGTAAATCGTTCCTCAATGGGAGCCACGCGACCTTCTTCTAACCACAACCCTACAAATAAACCAGATCGGCTCTCCAAGTAAATCGATACTCTGAAAACAACCTGCAAAAGATGATCCTCCAAGGAAATCCTGAGTGGATCCCCCCTCTTGTCTAGCTAGGGTGGATATTGCACCACCAAATCTAAACTCAAATGGTGGAAGGGTTTTGTCAAAACCCCAACAAAAACTTGGCTCTCGAGAACACTCTAATAAGAAATCAAATCATAATCAAAAGTGAAGAGCTACCCCTCTTTTTATTCTTCCTCCGAGCCTTCTAGATTTTTCCCTTTTTTGCCAAATCAAACCTCACCCTTATTTCTCCTTTAATTTTCACTTGAACATTAAAAATTACTTTTTAATGTTTAAGTAATTAATAATTTATCTTTTTTTTAATCCAATGTCACTTTTATTGTTGAATTTTTCATAAGAGATAAATATTGTATATGAATGCTCTTATTACAATGATGAGTGTTTCATATATATAGAACATATAC
>ML809513.1:285942-310906 GCA_009831015.1 Picea engelmannii | reverse complement strand
TATATCATGGCATGTTTTTATGAATCTCATTGTTTCTGCATTTTATGTTGATGAATGTATGAATTTCAAAGTGTTTCGATTTCCACTCTTTTCTATTATATATGAAATTGCAAGAAATAAATCTAATCTAAATGGAATTAGAGAAATCTATTCTCAAAAGATAACTCTCATAAACAGTAAATAGAAACAACTTCATATATGTATTCTTCTAAGAATAATTCCACATAAAAACATCGCTACAAGGATATTCCTAGGAAACATAGATTTACACTATTTTATTAAGGGAGAAACCTACATGAACATCATGAACATGAACATGAATAGAATAATCCATGAGTTGAAATCAATGCATAATTTGGGATTATGGATGGCTTTGGGATAATGAAGACATGATGAGAAGATGAAATGTCAAACTCAAAATCCCCTATAACCTTCAATTTAAGATATCTTAGTATGATAAGTTGAATATTGATTTTCAATAGTTGGAAGGAGAAACTCATACATCGAAAGATAGACGGATCGCTTAACGCATCAATGTAGATTTTGATAATTTTGTAGATTCAATAACTTACACTTAACTAATAGAAAGTAAAATTACCTTTACAATATTCAATAAATCCACTTATTATAGGAGATGTTTGTTTAAGAATATACAAATATATTTTAGGTTCTAGCAACTATTTCAGAAAATTTGGATAGATTTATGAAATTTTGAAGAAATGAAATAATTTTTTGCTCAATTTGGTTGAGTATTCAAATAGATTTGGAGTATATTTTTGCACTCATCATTGTAATAATTTATTTAATTTGATTAATCACTTTTTAGAGTGTTAAGGAAGTATATGTAAGTAAAAATAGTTCATTTTTTCTAAAGTGATTATAAATACTTGCATTACTCATTAACGAATATCTTATGGTGGAAAATATTGCTAAGTGATAAATCCATACATAATTAATGGTTCTCAAGGACCTAAATTTGATGAAAGACTGAAGGGCCCATCCTAGTTAAGACTCCAGGAACAAATAATAAGAATCATGCAGGCTAACATAATCACAATAGAAACAAGAGGGTTGAAACATCACATTACTCTATCCAAAATGAAGCATGGTTCATTATAATGGAAATCACAACATGCTACAAGTGTTTCTTAATACAAAATAAACACATGAAATATAAGTGCACAATAAATCCTCACATCAAATGAAAATATACCTCAAATTATCCATCAAGCTTGCCAAAATGGTGTACAATGTATCCTAAGAGGAGAACTCCTAAATACCCAAATTCTCCATCCTTTACAATGGAGAGAGAGATCTCTTCTTTATAGAGTGAGTTTCTTCTCTTATACAATAAAATATTATTATTTGATAACTAACTCCATGAAAAGTCAAATAAATATTATAATAACGGATTAGTTAGATCTCTCCTCAATCCATGGTTGACCATGTTACGACATGTGGACATTAGCCTCTCCATAGAAATTCTCCCTCATCCAAAAATAATAGTAGTATGCACCAAATAATGCTCATGAAGGGGGCACACCGCCAAAAATAGGCATCAAACCAATTCAGATGCCAAGTGTCCGCATGGAATGTGTTGATATTATGGTAGTTGCGGGAGGTATTTACCTCCACGTATAAACTTGACGAGAATAGAATACTCCGGGAAACAAGAGAAACACTAATGAGTTGGCTAATAACCCTAGAAGACTTGTCGGCTCAAGAAGATAATTTGTATTAGGTTATTAGCCTCCAAGAGAAGAAGTCGGCCAGAAGAAATAATAATATACTAAACAGACAGATACCCAGAATGAGAAGTCGGCCCAGGAAGTTAGCTAGAATTACTATAAATATAGGAGGCCAATCTTCATTCTGGCAGGCAGTCTAAGTATTACAGAGCAACACTTGTGTGCACTACAGTTGCCTAGTTTCTCTACAGGTTTGGAGGAGATTTGTCGTTGCAGCTACTGCAGCTAGCAGTTACTCTTAGACTATCTCTTTGTTAGGGTTTGCACTATTTGATTAGCTCTTGTTGGTGCGTTATCCTTGGGGAAAGGTGCACTACCCCTTTGTTTGGCTATCTATCCTAGGGTTTGCTTCCAGAGTGATTCTCTGTCAAGGTTAAGGTGCTCGAAGGGTGGCTTCGGCCTATGGTTGGGTGACAATAGTGATATTATCAATGGTAAAATGAGCACATCCATTATATTCTAATAGGTTATGGGCCCACACCTCCTTCATTCATTCTAACCATTGGAAGGAAACATAGTTGTAAGGATATTAAGTTCGTTGAAGAACTATCGCTAGGGTTTCTAGCAGGAGCAGTCACCATAGCATTGCCACTAGGGTTACTAGCAGGTGTAGTTGCAGAAACCCTAATGCTCTCATTGAGGCACCTTAAGTGAAGGGATTGACCTAATTTTCGGATAGATCAATGTGCCTTAGCCTAGTGCATCTCCTGGTACTCTCAACAAGCCAAGACGTCAAGTTTGATTTTTCGATCAGATCTAGGGTTTGACCAAGTCAAAGCAGCCATGACTTACTCTATGAAGTCAAAAAAAACAAGTTATATGGAGCTTCTAACTTCAGAGCGTGGAAGACAAGGATTGACCTCATCCTTTCCAAGAATAAAGTGTTGGATATCATGAAAGGAAAGATCGTGAAACCATAGTTTGAAGAAGGAAAAGAGAAGGAACCGTAGAACGTTGCAGTTATGGAGAAGTTAAAAGACGGTGAAATAAATGCTATGAGTATCATAGTGGAATCTATAAAATACCACTTGATACCCTACATCTCCCATCTTGACTCATCGAAGAAGATGTACGATGCCCTAATAAACCTCTTCTCAGTCAGAAACATTGGACAAATAATGAGTCTGGAGAATGAGTTATGTGACATGAAGACGAATGACGATGACAACATAACATCATACTTTGTGAGGATCTCCTAGTTAAAATATCAACTACAAGCTATTGAAGAGATCATTTCAGAGAAGGAATTGGTAAACATAGTACTCAATGGTCTTCCCAAGATGTGAGATGCATTTGCCACAAGCATGAACACAAGGAAGGAGTATCCGATATTTGAAGAAATTTGGACTTGTTGTGCTCAAGAAGAATCAAGGATCAATGCAAAAGAGAAACCCCAAAATAAGTACGATGATCAAGCCTTCACAACAAGATTCAAGAATTTCAGGAACAAAAGGAAGTTTGGTTCAAGGAGGAAGACAAATCAAGAGAAAGATATTTCAGAAATACAATGCTTCAACTGTCGAAGGTATGGTCACTACAAGAATCATTGTCCCTGTTGGAGTTACTTCACACACACCTAGGATTTATTTTTCCTAAGGTTTTTACTTGTTTATTAGTCATAATTAGTCATTATCTAGTCTCCTATATTTTAGGAGAGAATATTCCACCTGGAGAATATTCTCTTTCAGTTAACACTTTAGTTTGACTAGTTGAGTTGAGTATAGATGTTGCATTGGTTTAGTCACCATGAAACATTGGGATCATCACTAACTCACTACTCTTTGTTTAGTCAGTTAACTGAAGACTAGTTAACTAGTTAACTCAGCTAGGTGGCAGTTCAGTCCCGTAACTGCCTGAGAGACTAGACTAGGTGGCAGTTTACTCTTGTAATTGTTGGTGTGTGTCCAGATCAATCTAGACCACCACTATGTCTCATTAGTTACTCATGTATCATATATCTATTGTAAATTATTCACCCTTTTAGTGTGGAATACGGTTAATGAGAATTCTTCCATTCTTTCTATCTTGCTTCTTCTTTCTCAATTTCTCTCTGCAAATGTGTGTAGTATTTTCTATCTAGATATATTATGTCCAGGTTCAACACATTTACATGGTATCATAGCCGACTAAATGCTAAGAAAAAGCTACACCAAATCATTTTGTGCAGGTACAAAAGATTGAAGACAACAAAAAGATGGATTATTCGCCGGAAATACTTCTCACGCCTCATAACTACTTGGAATGGAAGCCAAAAATTATGCTTCATCTTAGATGTAGAGGCTTATACCAAATAACCATGGAAATGGAAGTAGAGTCTAATTCTTTCGATGAGAAAAATGACTTTCTCAATAGACAAGATATGGCCATAGGAAGTATCGGCATGTCTATTTCTCTCGAACTTTTCCATCAAGTATATGAAGAATCACAAGGATTAACTCCAAATGAATTATGGACCAGATTGGAGGTTTTATTTGGGCATAAAGAATATTGTGAAGATTTCATGCAGGATGTTGAACAGATAGAGCCAGAAGAGAAGCCATCAGAAGATCAGGCTTCTTATTATGAAGAGTCTTCTACAAAAGTTTTTGCAGAAATTTCTATTCCAATAATTGAAGATGATGTCTACTCCATTTCATATTTGTTTTCTGAAATTCATGTGGAAGATATATGGCATGCATCTCAGGATTTACATGCAGAAACTTTTGCATGCACCATGCATGCATCTCAGGAGTCACATCCAGACACTTTTGAATGCACCATGCATGCATCTCAAGAGTAAAAAAGGGAGCCGCGTACATCAGACGCCATTCTGATATTTTTTGAGAAACATTTGAAGAAACAAATTGGATATTTGAATTCCTCTCGGTAAAATATCCAATTTCAAAAAAAAATTGTCTGAAACGGAGTCTGGAAAGTGAAGTTATGATCGTTTCAAAATCAACAAAATTTCAGCGTTTTCCGGAAACGGCCGCATGGTTTTCAAAGTTTTATCCAAAATTTATTTGGATCTTATTCATAACAAGAAGATAAAGTGGATATGTATGGAAATATTAATGATTCATATACTTCATCAGATCCATGCATACATCTACATCTTCAACAAAATCTTCAACGAGCACAAACTTGCACAATTGCAAGGTCTTCTTGGAGTGAAGGACATGGTTGCTTAGCAACTGCCTTTTGTTGCTTATCATTTTTTATTTTATGAATTGGAATTTGAGGGGGGGGTTTGTTCCCATGAGGTTTTCCCTCTTTCATCGTTTAGTTCAGTGTATCTTTTGTATTTGGGTACCTAACATGGCCTCGTAGTCGAGACCCATTCTTTATTTTCACCATAGTGATGTTCAGGGGGGGTGTTGGAGTTACTTCACACACACCTAGGATTTATTTTTCCTAAGGTTTTTACCTGTTTATTAGTCATAATTAGTCATTATCTAGTCTCATATATTTTAGGGGAGAATATTCCACCTGGAGAATATTATCTTTCAGTTGACACTTCAGTTTGACTAGTTGAGTTGAGTATAGATGTTGCATTGGTTTAGTCACCATGAAACATTGGGATCATCACCAACTCACTACTCTTTGTTCAGTCAGTTAACTGAAGACTAGTTGACTAGTTAACTCATCTAGGTGTCAGTTCACTCCTGTAACTGCTTGAGAGACTAGACTAGGTGGCGGTTTACTCTTGTAACTGCTGGTGTGTGTCCAGATCAATCTAGACCACCACTATGTCTCATTAGTTACTCATGTATCCTATATATATTGTAAATTATTCACCCTTTCAGTGTGGAATATGGTTAATGAGAATTCTTCCATTCTTTCTATCTTGCTTCTTCTTTCTCAATTTCTCTCTGCAAATGTGTGTAGTATTTTCTAGCTAGATCTATTTTGTGCATGTTCAACAAATTTACAGTCCTGAGATAAATAAAATGAAGGAGAAACATGAAGCATCAGTTGTCGAAGAAAAAGAACATACAAACAAGACTAAGCAGGATGAAAGATACTTCTTCTTCTGAAGGTAACAATACTCGTCTTAGTTCTTATACATATCTTGTTTGCATTGTCTCTGTACATATCTTATATATCTATCTCTTGGAAGATAATTTGTCCCAAGAATAACTATACATATGGAAGAACAACAAGATAAGGATTGTCATCATTATACAAGTCAGAGGATAAGATACATCAAACAAATCACGTGTAAATTATTACAAGATAAGTCGAAATCATAATCAATCCTGAAGAGACTTAGAAGAAGAAAAGACAGAAAGAAGTCAGCAATCAAGAGGAAATTGGAGAAAGACTTATGACGTTTTGCAAGAGACAATAAGACAGAAGCGTGGACTCTATTAGACGGAAGGAGCCGATTATATATTGCAGAAGACAATAAGGATGCAAACTGAAGCATGGAATCTGTTAGAGGGAGGGAGTCGATTATATGCACTCATACATAAAGCAAGGATTAGGAGGGAGCTAATCCTATGATCCATTGAAGATGATGAAATATATTTCCATGGTAGCAACCATGAAAAGTAGTACGTGTTCAGTTCGACTTAGAAGAAGTCTTCTTCGAAGAGAAGCCTTAAAGTATCCTTGGTTGTCCATCCACATCCGTGATCCTATGATGAAAGAAAGAAGTG
The DNA here is from genome assembly GCA_009831015.1 of Picea engelmannii. Lineage (NCBI taxonomy): Eukaryota > Viridiplantae > Streptophyta > Pinopsida > Pinales > Pinaceae > Picea > Picea engelmannii. Next base: position 304,518 of record ML809513.1, on the reverse strand, counting down.
GAATCTTTAGGGCATGGAATATATAAGAAAATCCATGGACCCAAGAGTTAAAGAGAAATATTAGGAAGAACATGAAGATTCCAAGAAAGAAAGAGAAACCAGAACAACCAGTCATTGTATTAAGAATCACAAGATTACCATCTTGATATGAACTCACTAAAAGAAATCAAGTAGAAGAACTGAAAGTTGTGGTGAAGAACAATGCATATAAATGTAAGCATTGAGAGATCCAAAACTAGAGGTTCTTCCAAATGGAGGAAAAAGATTATGATGATTACTTGTCCCAGACATACATCTACATGAGCCAGTATATCATCCATAGTATCCATACAAAGTAACCTCAAAGTTTTGAGTTATATCAGAAAGAGACACTTGTATGCAGATGGAAGAAGACAACGTGGTGGAGAACCTCCAGTGCACAAAAGAAGCGCGGTGAAGATTTTCTATAACAGAGATATTGTTTCAATATGATTACTTTATTGATCAGAGCTACATGAAGTCTTCAGAGAAAACCAGTGTTCCAAATTGAAGTACATTTGAAATCAAGCATTACATTATCCATGATAAAGTCCAGAAAGGAGAAAATGGTTCTCCGATACATATCTCCACAGATGAGCAGATAAGAAGAAACTTTGGTAAAGCATTCTGTCCAAGATGAAAGAGTTTTCGTACTCAAGCTAGAGCTCGTGGAGATGAATTCCTTATTGAAAAAGGAAGAGATGAATCCTAGTTTGGGAGGGAGCATTGATGTATTATTGATTGATGTACAGTCATTTTTCAGTTCGAAGAATGGTCCAAGATGAGCAGATTCTTTCATGTTCGAAAAGTGGATTGAGATTTCTGACGGACAACGATTTCCCATTGTGGTTAACATGGGAAATGGTCCAGATTGTTGATGTATCATAGACAAAGACTTCCCATTGTGGTTAACATGGGGAGTGGTCTAGGGCAGTCTCTCTTCTTGAGGGTTACTCAAGAAGATTGTCCCGCCTCACCGGAAAACGATTTCTCATTGTGGTTAACATGAGGAATGGTCTGTTTTGGAGGTTGGTACAGGACATTCATTGTGGTTAACAGAGGAAATGGTATGGATAGTCATTCCTTAGGGTGTATTCATTCTCTCCAGTTTTCACTTTGTTTAGTTCTAGAGGAATGGCCCAGGGTGGGGAATGGTCCAGGCTCAGCAATCAGGGACATGCATTCCTTAGGGCAGATTCATTCTCTCCAGATTACACTTTGTTTAGTGTCGGAGGAATGGCCCAGGGTGAGGAGTGGTCCAGGCTCAAAAATCAGAACATCACTCTTCCTTGTTTGAGAAGAATAAGGCAGATAGCCCATCGTTGATGTTCTACTCTGAGGGCAGATATTCTTTCAGATCTCACAGATGTGAGTGAAAGATTGGCCCAGATGATTCAATTTATATCATAACATTTTTTCTGTGCAGGTTGATATCATATGATTGTTATGAAGACTATACGATAATAGATGTATACTACTATGGTGTATGTGTTCCACTGTTCGTGATTATACGTTACTGATCAAGTACTTGTTTGCTACTTGGTGTGGTACTATACCACTGGATTGTAGTTATGTACTACTATGGATAGACACAGTTGTGTTCTATTTTTGTTATGATTGCCTTGAATACTATCAACAATTTGGTAAATGATTATTAGCCGGGTGGATGATTAAAGAACATAGATTTCCCAGACGGCAAATGGTTCGGAACATCTACTCTTCTAGGATGTATGTCCAGATTAGAAGAATGGCTCTTGTATCACTCTATGGTGTGAGTGACTTATCCAGCATCATGTCTGATTGCTCAGATGAATTATGGTTTTGATAGATGATGCAGCTGATGACATTGATGGTGATGATGATGCTCATGATCTAGTCATGAGACAGTCTAGACAACTATGTTGATGCTACCGGGTGAATGGTATGTTTTTGTGCTCAAGACCATTACCTGTAATACCTCCCTAGCTAGGAGGGAGTGTTGATATTATGGTAGTTGCGGGAGGTATTTACCTCCACGTGTAAACTTGACGAGAATAGAATACTCTGTGAAGCAAGAGAAACCCTAATGAGTTGGCTAATAACCCTAGAAGACTTGTCAGCTCAAGAAGATAATTTGTATTAGGTTATTAGCCTCCGAGAGAAGAAGTCGGCCAGAAGAAATAATAATATACTAAATAGACAGATACCCAGAATGAGAAGTTAGCCCAGGCAGTTAGCCAAAATTACTATAAATACAAGAGGTCAGTCTTCATTCTGGCAGGCAGTCTCAGTATTGCAGAGCAACACTTGTGTGCACTGTAGTTGCCCAGTTTCTGCGCAGGTTTGGAGGAGAGATTATGTTTTAGTTGTTTCATCTAGCAGTTATGCTTGGACTATCTCTTTGTTAGGGTTTTGACTATCTGATCAACTCTTGTTGGTGCGTTATCCTTGGGGAAAGGTGCACTGCCCCTTTGTTTGGCTATCTAGCCTAGGGTTTTCTTCCGGAGTGATTCTCTGCCAAGGTTAAGGTGCTCGGAGGGTGGCTTCGGCCTATGGTTGGGTGACAATAGTGATATTGTCAATGGTAAAATGAGCACATCCATTATATTCTAACAGAATGTTCCCTTCAAGAACGTGCATGCATGGAACCACTAAATATGTGTGAATTCCAAGGTATCCAACTCCATGGATGAGTGTGCAAGATGCCAAGTGGATGGAGAGTCCACATCAAAGCATGTGATCAATGTCTAGCCTTTCCTTTCCTTTCCTTTTCTTTCCTTTCTTGCCTAGCCTTTCCTTGCCTTTGCTTTTCTTTCCTTTACTTACCTTTCCTTGCCTATCCTTTTCTTTCTTTTCCTTGCCTTGCCTTGCCATTCCATGCCATGCCATGCCTTGCCTTTCCATACCATGCCTTTCCTTGCCTTCACTTGCCATTTATTTCCTTGTCTTTCCATGGTATGCCTTTCCTTTCCATGCCTTACATTTCCTTACCTTGCCTTTCCATACCTAGACCTATAATTATACCTATACCATGCCTCACCATGCCTTTCCTTGCCTTTCCATGTCTAGCCTTTCCTTCCCTTGCCATGTCTAGCCTTTCCTTTCCTTGCCTTACCTTGCCATGCCTTTCCTTGAATTTCCATGCCATTCCTTTCCTTTACATCCCATAATTTTCCTTTCATGCCATGACATGTCATGGATTTCATTTCATTTCCTTTCCTTTCCTTTCCTTTCCTTTCCTTTCCTTTCCATGTCATTTCATGCCTTAGCATGCCATGCCTTGCCTTGCCTTGACTTTCCATTTCATGCCTTGTCTTGCCATGTCTTGCCTTTCCTTGTCATGCCTTTCATTTCCTTGCCTTGCATTGCCTTACCTTTCCTTACCATACCTATAACTAGACCTGTACCTATACCTTTTCTTTCCTTTCCATGCCTAGCCTCTCCTTACCTTTCCAGGTTAAACACTAAATTTCAACTATTTTAACAATCAATCTTCTTCAAATTGTTAACTCTTTGAATGCTTACTTAACACCCTTCAATAAAATAGTAACCTGATTTAGGTATCCTTGTTGAGTTTACACCTATAATTATTGAATCCTTTCACATGATTAAAATTCATACAAAACCAAAATGATGATTAGCATCAAAGTGTTTGAATAGGTAAACAATGGATTGAGTTGGAATACAAAACAACATATGATAACTATACAAATTTTCAAATGATTTCAATAACCATAGATATTCTTATACACATTTACACATAGATAACACAAAACTATTTTAATAACATAGATAATATAAAACTCTTTTAATAACAATAAAATTATGAATTTCATGTAATTACCATATTTTTCAAAGGGGTTGTGTATCATGTATACATTTTAGAAGATAAAGACTAACCACAATTCATCTAAACGTGCTTTCATTATGATATTCATAAAACTAATTGTTTGTAAAAATATATTTATTTTCATTGTTATAGAGTTTATTTTCCTTTGAGTCACCCACAAGAAATTTGTCTCTATAATCATAAACACCATTAAATTATTTCCAAAGTCAATTAATTTCTAATAAATTTGTTTTTAAGTTAATTTAATAAGAAAATAATGGCATTCATGTATCATGCCTTTTTTTTTGCTTAAAAAAATAATGCTTGTACTAAATGAACAATTTTAATACCTAAAAATTACAATCAAAGAAATCATTAAGCATGTAATTCTACAACTTGTTATCCCATTTATATTTATTTTTTTTACTGGCGGAATCAACAACTAGTCAGGCACGTACTCACATGACATGTGGTCATGTTATCCAAATATTACCACTATAACCTCCAGGTGTTCCCATGATGCCCCATACACATCACATAAGGTAAGTTGTGGTTTCAAACCAGCGACTTCATATAACAGAGTGCCTTAACAATACACTCTATCACCGACTACCCTACACCTTGGGGGCACCCATCTATCTTAAATCAAAATACTTGCATGAGAATTTCAATGTCATTACATAAGCTCTCTTTATTTCTATATCTTAGGTATATTCATAGTTGTGAAACATGGATTATCATAATTAATAGGATTTACATACAGAGGGATGTCATTGAATATGGTTATGTTCCATCCTTATGGTGTAGTATCATTATACTATTGATCCATAATTTCTATCGGATTACATGAAAGAAAACATAACTTCAAGGCCTTATTTAAAATCAAAGAAATAAAAACTAATCTTTCAAATCAATAACTTTTATAACAAAATATAGCATGTATACCTAGACCTAGACCTTTCCTTTCCTTGCCATGTGTAGCCTTGCTTAGCCTTGTCATGTATTTCCTTGCCCTGCCTTTCCTTTCCTTGCATTGCCTTGCCTTGCATTGCCATACCTAGACCTAGACCTATACCTAGACATTGCCTTGACATGCCTTGCCTTGTATTGCCATGGTTTATGGTCTAGGTCATAGTAATGGTGTAGGTATAGGTCTTGGTATAGGTATAAGTATAGGTCATGGTTTAAGTCTAGGTCTATGTCATGGTCATGGTTTAGGTCTAGGTCTATTTCCAACATGTCCTTGAATGGCTTGAGGAGGCAAGTTTCAACTCGTGATAAAACTCTAACCGAGCCTCGAATGGAAAAACCATTGGTTGCATTGGATTCAGAGCACCGTTTTTTAGCTAGTGGGGCCCCTCCAATATCATTATGTTGCCAGGAAAAGTGTTTGTTGGAGGATCTTTGAAACTAGAGTTTTTCTCAGTGAGACACAGTGCAATTTATGATCAAGAGGTTTATTTTCAAGAAAATTGTGTTGGGTGATTGTGGGTAGCGTGGTCGCATGGGCCTTGGCCAAAAAAACATGTGGAAGTTTACAAAAATTTGTTATGTTGCTCGGTTTGGATTTTATGCCCTTGGGCCAAATTGCCAACAAGTCCTTGAATGGCTTGAGGAAAGTTGCAACTCACAATAAAACTCTAACTGGGCCTCAGATGAATGAATTATTTTTTGCATTAGATCTGAGGCACCAAGTTTCATCTAGTGGGGCCCCTCCACTATCATTATGTCTCCTTAAAAATCATTTTTTGGAGGATCTACGAAACTAGGATTTTTCTCAGTGAGGCATTGTGCAATTTCTAATCAAGAGTTCTATTTTCAAGAACAATGTGCCAAACGGTTGTGGGTAGCATGGTTATGTGGTCCTTGGATGTAACATCCCCGACCACCTAGGCCAGGCCACGATACACGAGATAACGCTTTCATTCTCTCTGCGGAACATACTGTAACATACCCAACACCCAACTGAGCTATGCCACATAAAAAAATTGAACTGCATGCAATCAAAATATATATATACATAGTACTCTTGTGGAACATTATGTATAAAATGTAAATAGAAAAATATTTTTTTGTAAATGCACGGATTCGTACTGAAATAACAGTAAACATATGCATGCAGTATATACAGGAAATACCCATAAATATATAGATAGTTATAACCACACATAAAATAAACCCATAAAAATACACACGTAAATAACAATGCAACATGTAATTTTACCACACAGTTGACACTTATCTTGGTAAGAATATCACCAAATGCGTGCAGACCTTCCACGAACCTCCCAGCCTTAGACCACGTTGTTCATCACTCTCAGCAGTGGGTCACCCCCGAGCTGGAACTAAACTCCACACGGGTAAAGGGATTCCTAACTAGGCTAATGGTTCATAGACAACGGGAAAGACGTTGTCACATGTGTCAAATCAAACTAACAACCTATAGTCCCTCATTCCCCACATGCCTGTACCACCCCAGGAAGTGTGCCTCTTCTCTGCTCAACAGTCCTTCGGTTGCCTCACTTCCTTTTCGGGCTTCAGCAACATGTCGAACAGGAAGTCTCAGAGCCATGTAGTTGTAGTTTAGCACCTTCATGAAATCAATTCCCAACAATTCTCTCACCCACAGAGAATTTCTCACAGGCCTGACAACCCGCCTCTTCAATATCCCACAGGCTTGACAACCCGCTTCTTCAGTCCATCTCCCAAGATAACCAGCTACACCAACAGTTATGCTTATGGATACAAGTTTTGGTACAGTGATAGGAAGGTATGAAGGATAACTGACTGTGTGAGTAAAAAGGTCATGGAATCATGGCTGAATGATGGAAGGAATGAATCGAAAAATGAACAAAGTCCCAACAATATGTATGCATGTCCCCAACTTGACACTTGTCATGTTGGGAGCTACTTTGGCCCACTTGTCCCCAACTTTAGAACTTAGGATAAAATAATTATCCATACTTTATGATTTAAAGAAATATTAATATAATATTCATTTTTGGCTTAAGCTCCCTAGCTTAGCCCCTTTTCCTTAACTTTTGGCGCCCACCCTTTCCCTAACTAGTGTAGTTTAGTCCCCCATCTCTTTTATCGTGGTCGGGCTACGCGCAATGATTTATTTATATTAATCATGAGACATATACAAAAATAGGCACACTGGCCTTTAGCATCTAGGCTCTCCGGCCTAATCATCAAAAAACTGGCTCACCAGCCTATAAAACATAGCATATACACAAAGGCTCCCTAGCGTCAAAATCACGTGCACTTAAGTTACTGCACGTGGTATCCTTGAATGTGCACACTTCATCATTTTACTGCATAGTACATGCGAGCACTATGAAATGAAAGGTGCATACAAAATGATATCCAACAGCTCACCATCTTAAGTACATTTGCATTTACATTTACAATTGGTTTCGGCCTAGGGATATTACAATCCCCTCCTCTTATTTATGCACCGACCTCAGTGCATCATGTACACATATACAACAAAATTTTCAAAAATACTTAAAAAGATGCGGGTAATCTCCCTGCATTACATCCTCATGCTCCCAAGTAGCGTCCTCGGGACCATACCAGGTCCATTGGACCTTTACAAGCCCTATGGATCGATTCCGGAGCTGTTTGATTTTTCATTCTAGAATGCATACCGGATGCACTTGGAAAGAGCCTTCTTGCTCCACCTGAATCACATTCCAATCAATAACATGATTAGCATCAGGTATATATTTATTGAGCAATGATACATGGAATACATTATGAACAGACATAGATGCAGGCAATGCAATCATATAAGCTGCTGGGCCAATCCTCTCTAGGATTTCAAACGGCTCACAATAGCGAGTTGCCAACTTTGAACAATTTCCCAACTTTAGGGAACTTCTGTTGGATTTGACTTTCAAGAATACATGGTTTCCCACTTTAAATTCCCTGTGAGTTCTGCCCTTATCAACATATATTTTCTTCATGTCTTGGTTAGCCTTTAAATTTTGTTTTATTTTCAACATTTGCTCCTCCATTTCCCTGAGTAAATTTGGCCCAACCACTGCTCTATTTGTTGGGTTATCTCAGCTTACCTGTGTGTTGCACTTTCTGCCATAAAGTGCTTCAAATGGGCTCATCTTTAGAGATTCTTGGTACCCATTGTTATAAGCAAACTCTACCAAGTGTAGGTAGTCTTCCTATTTTGATAGTTTTTCCATCACATACATCCTCAACATATCCTCAATCACTTGATTCACCCTCTCTGTTTATCCATATGATTCTGGATGATAAGTTGTACTAAAATTCAAATTTGTTCCAAATCCATTAAATAATCCCTTCCAAAATTTTGAGGTAAATTTTGGATCTTTGTCAAACACAATTGTCTTGGGTATGCCATGTAATCTAGCAATTTCCCTCATATAAACATCTGCAATGTTGGCTTCCTTGTGAGTGAGCTTAACTGGAATAAAATGGGCAGCCTTAGTAAGCTTATCCAGCACTACCATGATGGAATCATGTTCCTTGTTTGTTTTGGGAAGTTTGGTGATGAAATACATTGTTACAACTTCCCATTTCCACTCAAGAATGGGTAATGGTTGTAGCAAACCAGTTGGGTGTCTATGCTCAGCCTTTACCTTTTGACATTCCAAACATTTGGCAATAAAATCAACAACCTATTTCTTCATGCCCAGCCAATAATATTGGCTTTTGACAGCTGCAATAGTTTTCTGATAACCTGGGTGCCCAGCATAAGGTACCTTATGCATTTGTCCCAATATCATATTTTTCAATTCCTAGGAATTTGGTACATAAATTCTTCCCCTGTACATGCTAATTTCATCATTATCTAGCTTGTATTCTTCAATTTTCTGCTGCAAATTACATTGTTGTAATTTTTCCACTAATTCCTTGTATTTCAAATCTAAATTTGCATCCTCCAAAACTATGTGTTTCAAATCTGATTGGTACATGCTAATGGATGTAGCATGCAATTCATGCACTCTTCTGTTGAGTGCATCAACCACTTTGTTCTCTTTCCCCTTGATATGCTTTATATCATAGTCATATTCCCTTAGAAATTCTAACCATCTGTTTTGCCTAGCATTTAGAGTTGGTTGATCAAATAAATATTTCAGACCATTATGGTATGTCCTTAGCTCAAACCTTTTCCCCATGAGGTAGTGTCTCCATTTCCTTAAGGCATGCACTATGGCTGCCAAATCCAAATCATGAGTAACATAGTGTCTTTCATGCTCCTTCAACTTCCTTGATTCATAACATATAACAAACCCATTTTGATTGAGGACTCCACCAAGTCCTTCTTTACATGCATCTGTGCATACAATGAAGTCTTCATTTGGGTCTGCAATCCTTAGTATTGGATCACTTGTTAATAATTGTTTCAAGTGTTGGAAACTCTTTTCACGGTCCAATGTCCACTGAAACTTCACACCCTTTCTTTGCAAGGAAGTGATTGGGTGTGCAATCCTTGAGAATCCTTCAATAAATCTCCTGTAGTAGCCTGCAAGGCCCATGAATGATCTGACCTTTGTCACATTATTTGGCACTGAACATTCTCTAATGGCTTCTATCTTCTCAGGATCCACTGCTATCCCATCCTTTGAAATGATATGTCCCAAATAATGAATTTTCTTCTGACAAAATGAGAACTTGCTCAATTTGGCATACAACTGATGTTCCCTTAATACTTGCAACACCATCCTCAAATGATTCTCATGCTATTTCTTTGATTTAGAATATATAAGAATGTCATCCAAAAATACAATGACAAACTTGTCTAAATATTCTCAGAAAACACCATTCATTAAGCACATGAAAACAGTTGGTGCATTTGACAACCCGAATGGCACTACTGTGAACTCATAATGACCATACCTTGTCCTGAAGGTGGTCTTGGTGATATTTTCCTCTTTAATCCTTACCTAATGGTATCCTGACCTAAGATCTATCTTTGAAAATATCTTTGCATCCTTCAATTGATCAAAGAGATCATCAATCCTTGGCAGAGGATATTTGTTCTTCACAGTCACTTTATTCAGTTGTCTGAAATCAATGAACAATCTTAATGTCCCATCTTTCTTCTTCACTAACAAGACTTGGGCACCCCAAGGTGACACACTTGGGCATATATACCCCTTCTTCAAAATTTCTTCAAGCTGCATTTGCAACTCCTTCAGCTCTGGTGTACTCATCATGTAAGGAGTCTTTGACACTGGAGCTGCTCCAGGCATTAAATTTATAAAGAAATCGATATCTCTCTTTGGGGGTAGTCCTAGTACCTCCTTGAACACATATTCAAAATCTTCCAGGACCGCATGATCTTCCAAATTTGGCACCTTATCTTTAGGTGTCTCTTCCATGTGAGCTGCAAATATTTGACACCCTTTTCTGTAACATTTCTTCAACTGCAATGCTGAAATTTCTCTGACGGTTACTACCCTGGGTATTCCCTGCACTTTCCTTAGGTTCCCTTCCTCATCCAAGAAATTAAATTCCTTGTTATGAAAGTCTAGTATTGAATGATGTTGGTCCAACCAATCCATCCCAATTAGACAGTCATAGGAACCTAAAGGCAAGATGTTCAAATATGCCCTGGTGTTCAGTCCATTCATGTCCATAAGACATGACTTAACCATCTCATTAACTTTTCTTTTGGCTCCAGTAACCAGCTGCACCAACCAAGATTTTTCATGCTTGCTTCTTGGAAAATGCAATCTTTCCACCATCTTAGGATCTATATAACTATGACTAGCTCCTGAATCAATTAAAATAGAAAAGGTTTGGTTGTTTATCATACCTTAAACTTCAATCATATTTGATTGATACTCTGCTTTCTTGTTGTCCAGGGCTGCATAGATCCATGGTTCATTTCTTCCCATGTCCTCCACTGTTTTAGCTTATTGTACATTGTGAACAATCCTCACTTTCTCACCTCTGTGAAGACAATATCTGAACATATGATCTCCTTTACATCCCCAACATTGAATAGGTGGTTGTCGTGGCCCTTGACCCCCTGTCTCAATCGTTCTGGGTTCTCTAGAATTTGGTTGTCCCTGAGAATTATTTCTGAAGAATGGTGGCTTAGTCCCCTTCTTCCTCTGATCCAACTTGAATTTATTTTTGTCTTCCCAAGATTTTTGGAAGGTCGACCTTGTTTTTTGTTGATCATATAGGCATTTAGTTCGCCTTATGGTCTCCTCCAATGTCTTGGGATCACCATATTGTATTTTGTCACTGATGAATGATAGTAATCCACTCAAATACCTTTGAATCTTAACTGTCTCATCCTTGATGAAAGACACATACTTCAACAGTTATAAAAAACTTCTCTCATATTCATCTATGGTCATACTCTCAAGCTTGAGTTCAAAGAACTCTTTCATTTTCTTGTCATAATATCTCTTAGTCAAGTATTTCTTCTCAAAATACTTCTTGAATTCCCTCCAAGTAACACTTTTCTCTTTAATGTGTTGCACCTGCACAAGCTAATCCCACCACATGGATTATTTTCCCTTGAGTTGATAAATAGCAATTCTACCTTCTACATGAGAAAAATAATTATGCAATTGAAAATACTTTCTCATGCCCATCAGCCATGTCTCTGCATCTTCATCCTTCTTGTGCTCACCGCCAAATGTAGGAGGTTTGATTTTGTTCATTTCTCCTCGTAGCTCATCCACCCCATACCTCTTATGCTTCCTAATAGAGGATGGACTTGAGCTGATGTTTTCCTTCTTATTGGAATTCCTCGAGGAGTGATGGTGATGTCTTCTAACACTTCTTGTTCTTCTATTCTCATCAGGAGGCATGTGACTTCCATATTTTCTTGAGCCACTCTCCCTATCCAATTTCTTTTCTATTATGCTCAAGCTCTGCATTAACTTCATGTTGAAGTCATCATGTTGCTCCTTGGCTCTCATAAGCCTTTCATTATCAACTTTATGGCTTTCGACATCCTTCTGCAATTTTTTAATGGTCTCTACCATATTCATGTTTTCATCTCTTCCTTCTCCATGTCCATTGGAGTTTGTTCCTTCAATGCCCAAATGGACATCCATCCCGCTGATTTCATCTTCCTGGCTATAATTAGTCTATGCCTCTTCCATTACTATGGAATTTGTGTTGATCCTGATCTAATCTAGTTGTTGTTAACTCTGCAAAATGTGTATCCAACGAAACTTTATCAGGCTAACTGTTTCAACAATTCATGAAAAATATGAACCATTTTGGTTCAATAATATATCAGAATTATTTATTGTGATTTCCTGAAAAACTGACTGCCTAGATCAATTTTATGGGTAAATAATTATATTCTATTGTTTGATACCTTTCCAACACCTGTTTCCATGCTCAGTTCCGAGTCTTGAGCAGAAAGTTATGGTTATTTTAAATTTGCCCATTAATTTTTTTATTTTTTTTTATCTGTTCATTTTTCAACTTGGCGCAACTCTGCGTTGTAATTATGCATTTTTGCACCTACTCCTTTGGATTTTTCATTGAATCTCAATTGGGTTTCTTCTTATAAATATTATGGAAACTTTGTCCAAGTTTCACCTTTTTCTGGGTTCTTGGCTGCTAGTTACAACCTACTGAAGTTCTAGGCCAATTCGTGTTTTTGGTCTAGAATGCTATAGGTACCTTATTTTCCATATTAAACATCTTTAACATGCCCATAAATTTAATTCATCTCTGTGATTGTCTTCTATGGCTCAATAGTTTTCCATTGACTGCTCCTGCGCCTCAATTTGATTCTGGAGCAGAAAGTTATAGCTCTTTGAAGTTAGATGGGTCTTAAAACTTACCCTCCATTGTTTGTGCTGTAACTTTCTCATAAAAGCTCCGTTTGACGAACAGTTTACACCATTAGAAATCTCTCTCCGAAATCTTTTATTTGAGATGCAGAGACAGAGTGTGCCAAGGCACACATTGTTTGCGTGGTTTTTGAGTAGCTAAAAACGTTGTTAAGGCCCTCAAAAACGCGCTGCAAAAAGATGACGTTGAAACGATATAAAACGTCACAAAAAATCACTAGTTTTCCGTTGTTGTTCACCCTCCAAACTACTTCACGCACACAAATTTCAACCAGTACACCCATATTTACCATGTGAAGCAACACCACAAGGTAAATCCTGCATCGCGCACCTATAACCACTGTGCATCACTTCTCGGTCACGCCAATAATCTTGCGCGCACTACTTTTGTGTTGCGCGCCAATATCCACTGCGCAAAATTTTGGTTCTTGAACAATACCTGTTGTGCCCATTTTTTGTATCGCGCGCTGATATTCCGCACGCATTTCACTCTATGCAGTGCACCATGCCAAAGTTCAGTACGCCCCCACCGTGCACCAATACTCTGCGCGCACCATTAAATAAACTGTCGCATGACAATATATACCCACATTCTGCGCGCACCAACAAAATTCCTATGGCTCTGCCAATATTGCACACACCACACGCGCCATTATTATGTGTGTGTGCACCGCGCAATGCTAAATTTAGCGCGCGCAGCTGCACACCAACATTTTTCCACGCGACGTCAAAATTTAGCGTGCGCACCAGCACACCAACATTTTTCCGTGCGACGCCAAAATTTAGCGCTCACACCTGTACACCAACATTTTTCCGTGCAGTGCCAAAATTTAGTGCACGCACCCGCACACCAATACTTTTTCGCACAACGCCAAAATTTGGTGTGCACCAGCACGCCAATATTTTTCCGTACAATGCACAATTTTACATATCAAAAGATTTTCACTGCGCATCATGCATTTTTAGTGCGCCCACCTGCGCAAATTCATTTTTGTGCACATCAATTCCTTATGAATTCCGCTGCAGAAATTAGGGTTTTTGCATAACTTTTTTTTTCCCCAATTTAACATAGACATTCTAAAACTATGAAATTCATTCAATTTCACCCCGATAAAACTAGTTCAACCTCTGCAACAACAAATCGTTGTGGGTTGACATTTTTGGAATGAGTTTACCCAACTCAATTCACGAATTGAGAATTGTTAATTACTAATAGCACTCCAACTATGATGGTTTCATTGTAACTTCAAATTCAACGAATTCCAAGTCTAAATTTGCTAGAACAGATATTAAACCAATAATATCTCACCACTTGGATGAATTTCTCCATTTTCTCATGAATTTAACAACAAAAATTGGAGCTTTTCCCAATTCTACGTCGTTGCTTCTAAAATTTACCATGGACGCTCTGTGACTTGAAATTTGGCCACCTCGAAATCAATCCTCTGTGAAATTTCTCTTCAACTCAACGTGCTCAACCCATCCAAGCTCAGTGTTGAAAATTGAAGCTCTGATACCATATTGCGATGTCCCCGACCACCTAGGTTGAGCCACGATACACGAGAGAATGATTTCATTCTCTCTGCGGAACATACTGTAACATACCCAGAACCCAACTGAGCTATGCCACATAATTGTTTTTTCAAACTGCATGCAATTAAAAAATATATATACACAGTACTCTTGCGAAACATTATATATAAAACGTAAACAGACAAATATGTTCTGTAAATGCACAGATTCCTACTGAAATAACTTTAAACATATACATGCAGCATATACATGAAATACCCATAAATATACAAACAGTTATAACCACACATAAAATAAACCCATAAAAATACACACGTAAATAAAAATGCAACATGTAATTTTATCACACAATTGACACTTATCTTGGTAAGAATATCACCAACTGCATGCAGACCTTCCATGAACCTCCCAACCTTAGACCATGTTGTTCATCACTCTCAGTAGTGGGTCACCCCTGAGCCAGGACTAAACTCCACCCGGGTAAAGGGATTCATAACCAGGATAATGGTTCATAGACAATAGGAAAGACTCTGTCACAGGTGCCAAATCAAACTAACAGCCTACAGTCCCTCATTCCCCACATGTATGTCCCTCCCCAGGAAGTGTGCCCCTTCTCTTCTCAACAGTCCTTCGACTGCCCCACTTCTTTTTCGGGCTTCAACAACAGGCCGAATAGGAAGTCTTAGAGCCCTGTAGTTGTATTTTAGCACCTTCAGGAAATCAATTCCCAACAATTCTCTCACCTAGAGAGAAATTTCTCACGGCACTGACAACCTGCCTCTTCAATATCCCACGGGCCTGACAACCCACTTCTTCATTGTAGCTCCCAAGCTAACCAACTACACCAATGGTTATGCTTATGGATACAAGTTTTGGTACAGTGATAGGAAGGTATGAAGAATAAATGACTGCGTGAGTAAAAAGGTCATGGAATCATGGTTGAATGATGGAAGGAATGAATAGAAAAATGAACTAAGTCCCAACAATATGTATGCATGTCCCCAACTTGACACTTGTCATGTTGGGAGCTACTTTGGCCCACTTGTCCCCAACTTTAGAACTTAGTGTAAAATAATTATCCATACTTTATGATTTAAAGAAATATTAATATAATATTCATTTTTTGCTTAAGCTCCCTAGCTTAGCTCCTTTTCCTTAACTTTTTCCCCCCACCCTTTCCCTAAATAGTGGAGTTTAGTCCCCCATCTCTTTTATCGTGGTCGGTCTACGCGTAACAATGTATTTTATATTAATCATGAGACATATGCAAAAATAGGCGCACTGACCTTTAGCATCTAGGCTCTCTGGCCTAATCATCACAAAATTGGCTCACCAGCCTATAAAACATAGCATATACACAAAGGCTCCCTGGCCTCAAAATCGCACGCACTTAAGTTATTACGCACAGTATCCTTGAATGTGCACACTTCATCATTTTACTGTGCAGTACATGCGCTCACTGTGCCATGAAAGGTGCATACAAAATGATATACAACAACTTACCAGCTTAAGTACATTTGCATTGACATTTACAATTGGATTCGGCCTAGGGATATTACATTGGAAAAATAAACATGTGGGAGCTTACAAAACTCTATTATGTTGCTCGGTTTGGATTTTATGCCCATGGACCAAATTGCCAACATGTCCCTGAATGAATTGAGGAGGCGAGTTGGAACTCACAATAGATCTCTAACTAGGCCTCAGATGGATGAACCATAGGTTGCATTAGATATAGGGCACCACGTTTCATCTAGTGGGCCCCCTTTGTTGTCATTCCATTGCTCGAAAAAGCATTTGTTGGAGGAACTCCAGAACTAGGGTTTTTCTCAGTGAG
This sequence comes from Picea engelmannii, assembly GCA_009831015.1. NCBI lineage: Eukaryota > Viridiplantae > Streptophyta > Pinopsida > Pinales > Pinaceae > Picea > Picea engelmannii. The sequence continues at coordinate 288,503 of ML809513.1, read as the reverse complement.
GCACAATGCAATTTCTGAACAAGAAATTGATTTTCAAGAACATTGTGTCGGGTGATTGTGGGTAGTGTGGTCGCATGGGCCTTGGAAAAAACTATATGTGGAATATTACGAAACTTCATTATGCTACTCAATTTGTATTTTATTTCCCCAGACCAAATTGCCAACATGTCCCTGAATGGATTGAGGAGGTGAGTTGCAACTTGCGATAAAAATATAACCAGACCTTGGATGGATGAACCATCATTTGCATTGGATATGGGGCACTCAGTTTCAACTATCCCCCCCCCNTCTCATTCATTTTCCTAAAAAATCATTTGTTGGAGGATCTCTGGAACTAGGGTTTTGCTCAGTGAGGCACAATGAAATTTTTGAACAAGAGTTTGATTTTCAAGAACACTCTTCCAGGAAATTGTCGGTAGCATGGTTGCATGGGCCTTAACCAAATGAACGTGTAGGAGCTTACATAACTCTATTATGATGCTCGATTTGGATTTTATACCACCGGACCAAATTTCCAACATGTCCCTAAATGGCTTGAGAAGACGAGTTGCAACTCGTGTTAAAACTACAACCGAGCCTCAGATGGATAAATCATTAGTTGCATCAAATATAGGGCACCGAGTTTCATCTAGTGGTCTCCCTCCACCGTCATTTGGTTTCTCGGAAAATCGTTTGTTGGAGGATCTTCGGAACTAGGGTTTCTCTCAGTGAGTCACAATGCAATTTCAAAAAAAGAGGTTGATTTTCAAGAAAATTGTGTCGGGTGATTATGGGTAGCGTGGTCACATGGGCCTTGGCCAAATAAAGGTGAGGGAGTTGATGGAAATCCATTATGATGCTTAGTTTTGATTTTATGCCCTCGAACCAAAATTCAAACATGTCCCTGAATGGATTGAGGAGGTGAGTTGTAAATCGTGATAAAAATATAATCGAGCCTCAGATGGATGAACAATCTATTACATTGGTTCCAGGGCACCAAGTTTCAGCTAGTCGGGGCCCCTCCATTGTCATTTTTTTGCCTGGAAAAGCATTTGTTGGAGGATCTTCGAAACTAGGGTTTTTCTCATTGGTTATTGCATATGTTTGAAAATTTAACACCTTCTAAGGCTAGACATGTCAAGGCTATGCTAGGCAAGACAAGACCAGGCATGGCAAGACAAGGAAAGGCAAGGTAAGATAATGCAATGCAAGGCATGGCATGGAATGACATGGAAAGTAAAGGCATGGCATGGAAAGGCAATGCAAGGCATGGCATGGCAAGGAAACAAAATTCTAAAGAATCGCAAGGAATCACTTACCCTCTTAAGGTCTGATAGACCAATTCGGTCTTAGTGGACGTTAATCATCATCATCATCATCATCAATTATTAATAAAATTTTATTATTTATTATTAATAAAATTTTAATTACATCGAAGGCGTTCTTTTAGGGGGAGTTCTCTCTTGATTTTTCATCGTCTGTCCACAGCAAGTAAACAAGTGCCACGTGCATATGTTATTGTCATCGTGGAGGAAGTTATTGTGGCCGCTACTGAAACAAAGGCTGCCAAGAAGGTGAAGGCTCCCAGGAAAAGAAGCCCAAGGCTCCCAAAGGCTCCAAGCCTGCCCCTGCTCATCCTCCATGCTTTCAGGTATAGATGTCATTCAAACCAGTTATCTTCCCCATGGCTTTGAGGATCGAATGAAAAATAAGGGGTTAGGCTTAATCATACGGGGATGGGCGCCTCAGCTTCTTATTCTTTCCTATCCATCAGTCAACGCCTTCATGACCCACTGCGGGTGGAACTAGACGCTAGAGAGCACAACTATGGGTGTTCCTCTGATCACATGGCTGATGTTTGGAGATCATCACTTCAACTCTAAGCAAGTCTTCGAGCAATTTGGTGTAGGAGTCCAGTTTTGCCAGCACAAAGATGGGATTCCTGAGGAGGAAAGAATGAAGGAAGTTGTGAGGAAGTTATGAGGCTTGTGTTGATTGAAGATGAGGGAAAGCAAATGAGGAGACGTGTAGAGAATTTGAAGGAGATGGCTTCGAAAGCTATTCGAGAGGGAGGATCTTCGAAAACAAATTTGCAACCTTTCGTGTGTGAGATGCAGAAACTGACGATATTGGGAACCTACAATCGAAAAACAAAAATTGAGAATACATAATCGGTGCCAACAATTCCAATGCCTTTTTGAAGAATTGGGTGTTCAGTGAATATGCACAAGGTGATAAGAGCAATCAAAATACCAGCGAATCACAATTTTATACAATTTATGATCATTAGTCTTTCATCATTCAATGTTGATGTAGTTGTAGGGCCATCATATGGACTATTGTGATTAAACGAAGGATTTCCAAATTGTACATGAAGGTGAATCACAGTTATGAATGTTCTGCGGCCCTGGATTCAACTTGTGTCATTGGGCTCGAGGGTTGTGCAAGATACCAGATATATAAAATATGCAGAACAGAAACGAAATGCTAGAAATAACAGAATAACAGTGAAATATCCCGCATAATCTTCACAATACACAGAAATGATATACGAAATAGCAACAGAAATAGCACTTGAACAG
>ML809513.1:253294-280985 GCA_009831015.1 Picea engelmannii | reverse complement strand
CTCCTATTTATACTAAAAAGAAGCATCTAGAGGAAGATCCTTCTAGAAGCTGAAGCTTCTATTAGGTCTTCTTACATCCGCCTTATTCTATTTTATTGAAAGGTCTTATTAATATTGACCTTTATTACATCCGAATACATTAAGCTACCTATGTGCGGGTTAGGACCTTAACAGGTTGGAATTTCAAATCCCAACAGATGGTCAAGTTTGATGGTTTCCACAACTCAAATGTCATTTTTGACACATTTAAAGAAAAATATTGATGGTTTTCAAAAAAAATATGGTCAAAACGACCTATGACAAACAATTTTCCCCATCCTGTTGGGCTCCGTCAAATTCCATCCTGTTGGTCTCCTCTGGGGAAGTCGTTGGTTCAACCATAGGGTTGGTTAAACCCATAAACCCAAATCCATATGAAAATGGATCCATGTTAACCCAGATTTATTAATTTAAAAAAAAATAATAATTAGAAATCCCATAAATCTTTTTGTTTAGCAATGTATTCGAAGATAATTTTGTTGTACACAGTATTTGAAGATAATTACAAATTAAATTTTCATGACTGGTTGGTTATGCACACAGGGATCGACAGACGTGGGGAGTTTGCCAGTTTTACTAACTGAAGATGAAATATCTTCCCAGAGTCCGGAAACATTGCCTATCAACCAACTATGCCAGACTTATTACAGTATTGACGAATACTTGTCCACGCACTTCCGTTTGGTCCGTGAGGACTAATTCGCCTCACTGAGACGTGATATTCAAGGTTTCTGCAAGAACATTGTTCCAGATAATATCAGTTGATACAAGAACGTAAAATTTATCGGAATCCAATGTGGGGATCAAGGTCTGGAGCATTGCATTGTTTTGAAAACAACAAAGGAAGAGGCAGCAAATTCAAAACAAATGATGTTTAGCTCACTGCTATGCATTTCCTCAGATGGATTTCGAAACTATGTATGGGGATTTGTCAAGTACAGAGACAGCGAAACCTTTAAGAAGGGAAGCGTTGCTTTGAAGTTGATTCCTAGCAATGAAGGCAAGTTTGAGAATTTAGAAAAGAACAAAACCTATGAAATGATCCAATCAACTGCATACTATAAAGCCTATGTCCATGTTTTGATTAGCCAAGGATTTTCAAATTGTACACAAAGGTGAATCAAGTCAGAATTTCAAATTGTACTCAAAGGAGAATCAAGTCAACATTACTTACCAAAAAAAGCGTTTAAGGTTTTGTTTTTAACTATATGGACGTTGTGTTGATGTAATATCATAATGTAATAAGTCCGCATGTTGCTCAATATTCAATTTCCATGTGATTTGGTTTCTTAGTGAAAAGAGGCGAAAGACATTTTTTTCCATTCACTTAATTCCACTTTCACAATTCTAACCCACTACACTGGATAATGATAATGATAAAGTAATTTAAAATGGATAATAATAATGATGAAGTAATTTAAAATTTTATTTTATAAGCTATGAAGGTTTGTATTCTTTTGTGTATCTCAATGCTTTTGTTCCTCTGACAGTATTCATTAATATAAACTAAAAATATAAATCATTGAATTGGGAACTTCCATCAGAAATTTTATTTTAGAAAAGTGTATGTTATTCTATTTCTTCTAGAAGCTCTTTTTTGGGGTTCATATGTGAAACCAAGCCTTATAACACATAAACAAATAATGATTAACTTGCATGCATACAATTTTGAAACATATGTAACATATTTGCATAAAACTATAGCATACTCAATAAAGATATAGTTTAAGGGTATGTTCTCATTTTATTCATAAAACTATGTAGGAATTGGGGATTCAATAGATTTTTTAACTTTTAATGATAATGGACGTAATTAGCTTACTCTACTATTGTTATTCATATTCGAGTTTGAAGGAAAGAGAAAAATGTTTATTTGGATTGTACACAAGGTGAAGATTAAATAATTATGTAAATATCTATTTTATAAAAAATATTAATAAAAATAATAAATCCATTTAAAAATGTGAGCAATCAATACTTTTTTTGGCTAGTTTTATTTGGCTAGTAGTGAATAAAAATATTTATTTGGCTAGCTTCGAGTAACACATAAACAAATAATGATTAACTTGCATGCATACAAATTTGAAACATATGTAACATATTTGCATAAAACTATAGCATACTCAATAAAGATATAGTTTAAGGGTATGTTCTCATTTTATTCATAAAACTATGTAGGAATTAGGGATTCAATAGATTTTTTAACATTTAATGATAATGGTCATTAGCTTACTTTATTATTGTTATTCATATTTGAGTTTGAAGGAAAGAGAAAAATGTTTATTTGGATTGTAAACAAGGTGAAGATTAAATAATTATGTAAATATCTATTTTATAAAAAATATTAATAAAAATAATATTAATAATATTAATATTAATAATAAATCCAGTTAAAAATGTGAGCAATCAATACTTTTTTTGGCTAGCTTTATTTGGCTAGTAGTGAATAAAAATATTTATTTGGCTAGCTTCGGGTGAAATAGTTAAAGAGTAGAATGTTTAGACAACATCATTTTTTTAACAAGTTTTACCAATACACTTGTTTTTAAAAATGGCTTATTATATTATCAACTAATTATGAGAAGTGTTGACTCTTCTTAATGAAACAAGGAAAAGCCTATTTTTTATTCAAATTTTTCAAAAGTGGAAAAAAAAATATAGATTTTCTTAGAGTGAATGGAAAAGATAGAAACTATAATTACAAAATTGAATAAGACCTCAAAGTAAGAGTTGAAATTGGACTCAACAAAAATCACTAAGTAGAATAATAAATATTTTCATGTTTGGGTATAAAAACTTATAAAGGTACTCGTTGATTTTCTCATCTAGTTCGCAAGTAAACCTTGCAAACCGTCAAGAACTCTGGGCCAACACAAAAGCCATATTTTGAGACCCTCAATTACTTGAGCATCAAACTTATTCCTGCCATCTAAGTTGTCTGAAGCAAGTATGAATTTCTAGCAAATCAATTCATTTCGTTTCTATGAAAAGCAAAGTTTGACTTAGAAGTCCTCTATAACTTGACCAATTTTTGTCACAAGACTTAAAAACCTTAGTTTTCTTCCTAAGAGAAAGAATATCATTTTTCCCGTGACATAGCAATACTTTAATTCATGTGAGAATTTAAATGGACGCCAAAATAGACAACTCTCATGTTTACAAGTTTACAATTTTCACAATAATGTAACCATATTTAGTTTTTGAACTCATTGCATATTTAAAATATAATGTGAGGAATATTTAGGACTTCCTTTTTTCGAGAATATATATAATTTATCTTACAAATAATTAATGTAAAATTAGTTCTAGCTAACATCAATGACATGATTTTGTATTTATTAGTGATTAATGATGATAATAAAAGTTGTCATCTATTTATTGCATTTTCATATCAAGTTGTAATTAGATGAAATCTAATTTTTTTGTTTTTACTATATATTTGGAAATATTTATACACTATTTATTTCTCTATATTATCTTTGTTTCATTGATTGTTCTCTCACTAAATTTTATGACCATAAAAACATATGTTACTTAGTTTTTTTGGGCGATCTCTTTCCCCACTTAAGGGTATGCTAGTTATTAGTTTAATTACTATTTTAATATTATTATGTAACATTAACATCTCCCATTAAATTTGTTAACAATAATATTTAACAATTTATTTATTATAAATTTATAGATTTTTTTATTAAATTTCATTCCTTTAAATTTATTAACAATAATAATTAACAATTTATTTATTATAAATTTATAGATTTTTTAATTAAATTTCATTCATTTAAAATCTATGAAATAAATTTGTAAATTTATAGATTTTTTAACATAAACCAGTTTAAAACGTAATGGTCATAAGTTCTATATCCATTAACATGGATAAGTTAATAAATTGGTGAAAGTAAAGATTCATAGTCAAACCAAAAAAATATCGTAATTAGTAACAGGTTAGAGTTCATGAATCCCTTTTGTAATTAGTACCAAGTTTTGTGTTCATGAATCCTTACAGATTCATATTTTAATTTTAATTAGAAAAAAAAAAAAAAAACATTTCTCATAATTCCAAAACGGATTAAAAACCTTTGCCTAAATGTTATGCTTAATCACTGCCATTTATATATCAGGTTTACGCCATGACAATAACAATTACTTTGCAAGAGATTATTTGTTTATGTGAACTATTAATAGCATAAAAATAAATACGTTTGGACTTAGATTGTGAATATTGTTTTCATTTTTCTCGCGAGAGCATCCAAACTACTTAACAAGTTTTATGGCCGTTAATTCGCATTATATTCTGTGAAACGCTTCTGCTGACCAACTTTGTGCCAACTTGTAAATGCATATGCCTATCAGTAGCAAAACCTGTCAGCTCTGACAGAACTTAGCTGGCTAGAGACTGTTTTCAGAATCTATGGATCACGGGTTCTTAGCGAAGAACATTAGTTGTCCCCACGAGAGCAAAGACAATTGTTGAAAATTCCTCACGCAGAATTGTGGCTCATAATCCTCTGTTAGAACTTAGAAATGTATACTCACCCCTCTCTTCTCACAACCGAATTTATTCCACAAGAGGGGAAGGAAATTAGAAAAACAGATCAAGTTAACAGAAAATACTGCTGGAACTGAACTCAAGAGCCATGGGCGTGGACAAAGAATTTATTGAATAAAAAAATAGTGCTGCCTGCCCCTGAATTCAAGGGTTTCGGCAGCAGCATGGACTAGAATGCAGAAACTAATCTACAAACAAAGACAGGTTTCCCTGTGATTTGACTTGAACTAAGCACCTATAACTAACTGACCACAATAAAATAATTCGGGGCTCTAGACTCTGATATCTACATCATGGCCGAGAAACATCAGAAACACAAGTTTCTGAGATCCTCTACTCTTTTTTTGGATTTTTTTTTATACTTCTAAAATAATCATTACCTTTATAGACAACCCTAAAATAAACATCTCTTTGCCAATACATACAAGCAGCCTGGAAAAAGCACACAGATTGACTGCATGCTATCACCTTTTATTTCCTGAAGACAAATGAAGAGATGTAGATAGAAAGACAATGCACTTACTATCCGACACCTGGCTTGATTTACTATGTTCCTAGAGGTAATAATAACTTGATGAATCTGCACCATCAGGTGTATCTCTACATAGCATAGAGCGTGCTTCCATTATAGAACGTGGTGGCTCCAGATCCTTTTCTTGCAGAGTATGCCCTTGTAACGTCTGCATCTGAGATGCGAAAGTATCATCCAGAATCTGAACAGAGTACAGAAGTAAACCATAGATATCATTGTATGGTCAGTTCCACTATACTGCTTAGATGCATTAATGAGACAGTATAGAGAGAGAAGATTGGACAATTTCTTTATATGTGAAGAATATGCATACATACAAAAAATGGAAAAACATTCTATATGTGAAGCAGATGCATACATTCAAAGGAATGGAAAAATAAAAGCAATTAGACACAGTGAGGTTCTTACCCCCAAGGCAAAACAAGAACCCTTATACCAAGATCTATTCTCTTTCCTGTTTTCTAAGAAATAGAGGACTTCCTGCAACCATAACCACCTATATGCATCAGAATTATGTAAGATGTATTTGTTTTATCAGATTTTCTGTTAAGGCAGTCCTTTTGTTGAACAGTCAACCAAAATGTGTGGATTGATGTGCAGAAATTATTAGAGAGAAGGAGAGAGAGAGAGAGAGAGAGAGAGAGAGAGAGAGACCTGCCCCATTCTATCCCAAAATCCACGACAAATGGCAACAAAAATCCGGCTGGTAAAGATATCATGCAGATGACAAATAGTGTCCATGAGCTGAGCATTTAAGGGCTGCATTCTTTCTCGAATTTCATTTTCACCTCCTGCTTCCTTTGTGTCCTGAAGAATTCTCTTGAGTTTTGTTGTGCGTTGCACATGTGTCTGCATTTTGTAATCAATCTATTAGAAGAGGCTTCAATTCCAAAGCATCTAGAAAGATCAAGAACAAGATCAGCATGGGCCATTTTAACACAGCCGTATTGATTAACTACAATTCATCAAACCATGATCAACGTAAGAAAAAATGTTCATTCAGCCCCCCAAAAAGATCAGCATGAAATCCTTCAATTAATTTATTTCCAAAGTTCTATCATGCACATTCATTTCAGGCAAGATCAATCTCATAAGCTTTTGCACCAAGATCATTGCAGAAAGCCTTCAAAGTTCAAGCATAAAAGAATCACAAAAGACATTTTTCTCGAACTAATACTTACAGTTCAGGTTCAGGTGACATTCACACTTCAAAGTTCAAGCATAATAGTTAATTGACAAAGCATAATTCCAGATCAACTAACATAAAAATAGCATACACGTACATTGTCCAAAAGTTTCTCCACAATCGCTTGCAAGAAGGACTTGTACTTAGTTCTCAACATAACAGTAATCCCATTCATTTGCTCTCCAAATACCATCTTCCTATCTCCAGTTACAGGTATAAGCAGGCAAGATGCCCAGGACCTGAGTTGTGTCTCAACTTTAGGGTGCAATACATCAAGGATCCTCTTGATAGTGTTCAAAAATAATCCCAACTGCACATCAAAGAACATTTATTATCGCCATATAGATCTAGAAAAATGTTAAAATGTAAAATGCAGAGACCATGATTGTCTTCTACATGAAAAAGGGATGAAGAGAACTCTCTAAATAAAAAACTGAAGTGCTAGCAAAAAGGCCTTACCTGACTGGGAACACTGTAAAGACATACAGCATTGCCTCTGGTTAACTTTTGCATGTACTGAAGGCCAAATTTCTTTGGTATCATACTATCTTTCAAAGGAATCAAGATCTCAGAATACTGTTTCTCCAATGCTCTCACCACTGCCCTCTCAATAATTGTAATTGCCTTCAATTCAACCAATGTCTTTAATAAGTTTAACATATTGGACTTTGAAAAGTTGAATAGAAAATGAAGACTGGAATCACGAATTACAGATAAAATGTAATTTGTTATATTCAGCTCCATGATAAAATGTAAGAAATATTCTGCCACATACATTTTCCAAATCAACTGAGTATTCAGGCCAACGATTAACAATGACTTCGTACTCATTCAGAGTTTCTTTGATATGCTCGTACATTTCCTCAACAAATTGTGATGTTGAGTGTTGTGTGGTTGTTTCCGTCCATCGAACCTACAATGCAATGATGTTCAGCCAAAGTGAGTACTATTCAATATCATGCCTTTCAGGGTGCCTTTAAGTCCAACTATTTTACTAAAATGGGACGACTCTAAGGTATCAATTAATCACATTGAAGAATATACAATCAATGAATCATTTATAATAGATCCCAAAATTAACATACACTCATTTATAAGATAATAACTAGATTGTCTTGCAACTCACCTTATCGAACTTGCACAAATCAAGCAGATGAAGGCGTTTTTCTTGGATCCAAAGGACAATGTACAGATGAAACAAATCCTTTGAGTCCACACCTCCTTTTATTGGACTGCAAATTTATGCAGATAAGAAAACCATATTAGATCATCCCTTCAGGCTTGTAAAACATAATACTTTTCAGGACAGAATGAATGAAAGAAAAACCATCAACTATGAGAACTTGTTTTCCATGCTGGACATACCAGATATTCCAGGATGCAAGATCCCTTTGAAAGTCAGCAGTCGCAATTAAAAGCTCCGTTACAGGTGTGGAAGGGCTAGAGGGAGGGCAAGCAACAAGAAATTGTCGTAATCTATTGCTCAGCTCCACACTGTATACACCAGCAGTTATATTTGGGAGATCTATGCAGCTGGAAAAGAAGGCACAATGAAGGCACGACTGTTAAAGGAAGCTATTTTTAAGAACAATGATAATTTTCTTTGATCAGACAGAAAAGAGGGACTGGGGACCTCAAAGAGGAAAGAACTTAAAGAAATAATTGTAGCAGATAGTTTAAAACCAGCTAAATAGAAATAGATGTCTGTAAGTGTATTATATATTCATGCATTGCCCTTTAAACATTGCTCAGTCAACACAGAGATAAACTATAAGATTTAGAATGTGAAGATTCACAGCTTTGATCAGGCTGAATACCTTGGAAGAATGTGTTGATTGTGGATTTTAATATCAGTATGCACTTCATTGCCAATATGCATGCACAGTGCCTTCATTTTGAGATAAGCTGTTGAAATGGTTAAAGAATCAAGCAAAAAGCCTTCATTGTTGCTTGTTGTAAACTCCTCTGTTTCGGCCAAGTGCCGCTTGCATCTTTTCCTTGCAGCCATCTGTGATAAATGACATGACAGTGCAATTTTATCTTAAGATTAGACTCAAAGTATGCCAGTAAAAACAAGCACAAGCAATACATTTTTCCAAAATCATGGTTTCAATCAAGAGGCCACAAAAATACTTGAGAAGTGAAATCTTCATAGAGGAAATCAAAAACAAAAGGTCAGTATCACTAAAGTAAGTAGCTATTCATCATATTATAGAAGCAAAAATTTCATTTTTTATAATAAAAAATAGTTATAGCAGATTTGCATATAAATTTAGAAGTTTACTGCCATGCCGAGGATAGTAACTTTGTCATAAAAATGACAAGAGGTATTATCAGTGAGATGCCATATCAATAGAAGTATTGGGAATATTAAGACGAAGGATTGCCATGATGGAATTGCTAGGGCACTCATACATAAAAATATGAATGCAAATATCAGACTTTCCCAGATGAATGACAAGTCTGATATTTACAATTTCAGGCTTGATGATTAATGATATATTCATGACCTAATGTAAAAATCATAGTTTTTTACTATTCAATCATGTGGGCGGGGACTATCTAGAAATGCTCATAATATCAACTATGCAATTTATCAAATAATCAGCTAACAAGTTCAAGTCAGGTTTACTTAATCTTGGAGAAGAACTAAAACTACATAAATAAAACCAGTGCTCCACAACATCATCTGCAAGTTGTCTGATGCAGTTACGACAACATAGATAATAAAATTTATCCAAAAACCAAAGAGAATGCAAGGTTCTAATATAAACATCCAGTATAACAATTTTTTTTTAAATACACTCTATGAAAGTGAAAAGCACCAAAACAATTATTCAAGTTGAGGAACCCTCCATTAGTTCTCTGCATTTAAATTCCTAGAAATCTAAGATGGCCATAATAAGAAATGACACAATGATCTTAGGATGCCTGTTCCTGTTCATTTGGATCACGATCTTTATAATAAATAACTCCATGAAAATAAACAGAATCGAAATAATTATTCAAGTTGAGAAACCCTATGATGGCCATAATAAAAAAAAAGACACAATAATCCTAGGATGCCTGTACCTGTTCATAATCTTATGTCCTTAAAACGACTCTTGAGAAAACTTTGACCTGGGGCAGATTAAGCTAGCATATACAAACACTATCCTAATCTTAACTGCCTTATCCAATGATGATAGTTTTACACTTCTATTGCATCCAATTCATCCTAAGCCACAAAATCTACAGATAGTACAAATGTTTTGAACAGAACAACAAATAATGAGCTGTGATGGCTTCCTGATCAGCATTGTAGTTTTAGCGCTTTTCCACAGCCATGTGGTTTAACTAAGAAACTTAAGGGAAAACAAGGCTTAACTAAGAAACTTATTTTTTCTTTATTAATTTACCCAATAAAATTAGTAAGTGTTTGACATCCATTGTGAGTTGATTCTCTGGCAACATAAATGATTTCAAGTTAATAATTGTCAAGATATTTTATTTTCAGCTAAAATGCCCAAAAACTAGAAAGCCCTTATTTAGACATGAAAGAAAAATAAACAAATTAACAATGAGATTTCTTTTTTAATTAAATATAGATTTTCATATCATACCCCTATAACGATCACTTATTTTTGTACTATCTTGTATAGGCCATGAACTTGTAAAGTAATCAGTAATTTTCTCCGTACTCAAAGAGCAATTTTCTTGCGGTGAGTTGCAGTTGAATCATTTCTTTTGTCAAGATGGTCTTCGGCCCAAAACAAGCATGTGATATTATTGACGAGCTAAATTACCATATTTTTCATTGAAATAGCTTCATCCTGCATCCAAACTCGGTAAACTTGTGGTGTCAACAAGAGGAAGGAAAGAATCTCCTGGCTTTTGGCAGTTTCAAAGATGAGTTTTGTTGTAGCCTTTAAATAAAGAAAATGCCTACAGTATATGTCGTTGACACTACCGTACATAAATAGAAATTAGAATACATCAAGATAGACATATCAACGTGCCATGCTGCAATTATAGACTGCCCCTCCCTGCATAGGTGAGGATGAGTTTCAGAAACTGGGATGAAACACAAGATTATAAATTCTATTATGGGAGACTTCCTTAGGATCACAGCAGTTTGATTTATATGAACCATGAAACAAGATGAGAAACAATGGACTTCCTAAATGCAGATTAAAACTAAAGAAGCAAAACCTGCTCAAAGATTACAGAATAAGTAAATCTATTTTCGAACTTCAATCATATATAAAAACTTAAAATTTGTAGCCTTTAAAAGAGGAAATGCCTACAGTATATGTGATTGACACATTCAACCTAACAGTGATTGTTTAAAAAGTGAATTTATGAGTCTAGACATAGTATTTTGTGACATGAGTACCTATTACAAATTCATACCAAGTATAAGTCACATTCTAAAGTACATATCTAATATTACAACATCTCATGAGCATGATGAAATCCTAGCTCTAATCCCCCAGGTGCCCATTGTTTCTCCCTGCATCGCAGAGAAATTATCCAAGTAAATGAGGGAACTGCTACACAAAACCAGATTGGGAAACCACTTGTCTTGCATATGCAAGCTGTCTTTATTGTCCAAAAAGCGAATTTATGAAGTGAGTTACAAACTGAAATTTTCTAACACACGAATTTTTTTTTTCAAACTATGGATTCGTTGATTTGAAAATCAGAAGGGCAATTTTTCTTAGCAAGACAAGTTGATTTTCTAATCCACTTTTGAACAATAGTTCCCTCATTTATAACAAAAATTGGGGACAACTTCTTTCTCAACAAATGAGGGAAGGATGACTACATTAAGATATTAATATAGGGTTTCATTGTGCTCAATTTTCTAACACACTGAAAGTGCAAAATAGAATTTCTAACACACACTTTTGAAGTGAAACACTCCCTTTTATCATAAAGAACAATTACGTAAAGAGGTCTTAATCACATGTAGTAGATGTTTTCTTTATTTAAAGACCCCAGCTTTTATGTACAGTACAAGTTGAGATTTCCTTATGATCTTACACATTTTCCTATTCTCTTGAGCAAGTCATACTGCTCTTTTATTGGAATTAGGATATCCATATCTTCTCACCTTGCTCCACGAACAAAGGCTCCCTTAGCAAGGTAAGGCCTCAAACATATCTTCACAAGAATCAGGTTCAACCAACGGACTTAGAGGAAAATAGGAAAGCCAGGTACCAAATTTTCATGGGGCATCCATAATTACATGAATAACAACAGTCTCCCACAACCTCCAGTTTATCGGAGGAGGATTGTGTTAGTTTTAGCTCGGTTTGGTGTCTCAGTTGTTCCTATGTGTCCTAGGCCAGTTGAGGGACACCTTAAACAACCCAGATCAGCCTTTGTATTTCTTAGCCTAAGGTAGACTTAGGCTTGCAGCAAAATTCATCTTTGAGTGGAATGTGGCGCCCAAGGAGGGAAAGCGCACCTCTAAGGTGGCTGCTAGTGGAGTGTGGGTCCCTGTCCAAGGGGGGCACAACTCCCAGTGGAAAGTGGGGTCCAGCAGCCCCAACTCTCAGCCATTAAGGCCAAGCCTTGGCACACATAAAAGGGGGGGCTGCTAGGGAAATAAAAGGAGGCTAAGGGTGAGAGGACAGAACACATTCTCATTTGTGAGGTTGAGCAAGTGAGAGAGAGAGAGGGGTGCTTGGCTGGGAGAGAAGAGGAGGATCAACAGCAGAGAAGGGCGAGTTCTGGGCCAGCTTTTGGGCAGCCAGCAGAGGCCAAATTCAGGCCATACTGTGCAGCAACGAGAGGCCGAACTCAGGCCAACTACAGCAGCTTCTAGCAGGCTATTTTCTGGGCATCTTAGGCAGAGGAAAAGAGGCCAAATCAAGGCCAAATTCGACCAGCAGCAGCAAACAATTTTTGGACAGACCGTACAGGCAGTACCTAGGTCGTACACAGGCCATACAGGCTGGTCCATACAGTCCAAAATCTAGTTGGCCACACAGCCATTCGCTGGGCGAATTTGCTGAAGGAAGGAAGTGTATTCTGCTGGGAAATTTCAGTAAGAAATTTCATCTTGTATGTTGCTGTAATGTTCTTTCAAGAGCCGAAATAAAGCCCCCTCTTTGCTAGTTTTCCCCATACTGGGGCTTCCAGGGTACTTCCTGTGTTGTCCAATTTATGTGTGTGATTTTTTTGTTTCTTTTTCTATTAAAAATCTGATTTATAACTCAGTTGTAGCTAATCTGCATAATTTCCATCATTATATCAGCTAGTATAATTTGTGTTTGAGTAAATTATTGGCAATTATTTCAGTCACTGAGTTATAGAGTAAAATCAACATGGTATCAAAGCTCAGCCTCTGAATACAGAAAGAACCTAGTGACTTGTTGTGCAGATCAGGAGGAGTAAATCAGCTAGTGGAACGTGTGACCAGGAAGTGTGTGGGTGAAAACAAGACAGCAGACTCAAATGGCCAGTGCAGGATTAAGGGTTGAGGACAGGCTAGATGGAGCCTCAAATTTCTGTCCTTGGAGGGAGCGAATTATCTTGGTGCTGGAGGAGAATGGGCTGTTGGAACTTGCAGAAGGCAAAGTGGCAACCCCAGTTGATCTATTATAGCTAGCTTCCCATGCCAAGAAGGATGTCAAGGCCAGAAGGATACTTGTGGATGGTTTCAAGGACCACATCATTCCACATTTTTCTGGCAAGAAGACAGCAAAGGAAATGTGGGAGCCCTGGTAAAGCTATACCAGTCTGACAACCAGAGTAGAAAGATGTTGCTCAGAGAGAAGTTGAGAAGCACGAAGATGTCCAAGGGAGAGTC
Source organism: Picea engelmannii (assembly GCA_009831015.1). Taxonomy (NCBI): domain Eukaryota; kingdom Viridiplantae; phylum Streptophyta; class Pinopsida; order Pinales; family Pinaceae; genus Picea; species Picea engelmannii. Next base: position 267,880 of record ML809513.1, on the reverse strand, counting down.
GGTGGTCACTTACCTCACAAAGTTCACTCAGATTCGAGATGAACTTGCAGCAGTGGGAGAGACCGAGCTGGTGAGGACAGCCTTGAATGGTTTCACCAAGCAGTGGGACATGTTTGTCCGAGGAGTGGTTGCACGGGAGAAACTCCCTGACTGGGAGAGGTTGTGGGACGACTTCACCCAAGAGGAGCTGCGAGTGGATGCATCTCAAGCTAGTCAACCGAAGAGTGAGGAGGAGGAGAAGGTGGCTCTTCATGCAAAGAAGAGCAGTGGAGCGGGAGGCGGGACATGGGCAAAGTGAGATGCTTTGCATGTCACAAAACTGGCCACTATGCCAGCAAGTGTCCTAACAAGGAGTCAAAGGTAGCAGCTACAGTATCTACTGAGATGGATGTGTTTGCAGAGAAATTCGAGGACGAATTTTCTTTGGTTGCCATTCTTTCTAGCAGTTACAGATTGGCTGAGTTTGAGGACAGCGGGGCATGGTTCATCGACAGTGGGTCATCTCGCCATATGACGAGAATGAGGTCAGTGTTCCTTAGTGTTTCGGAGACGGGCTCAGACTACCATGTGAAGAATGGGGTGTGCACCAGGCATGCAGTAAAGGGGGTTGGATGCGTCAGATTCCATCTAGAGTCAGGAGTGTCTCTGGGGGTGGATGAGGTGATGTATGTGCCAGAGCAAAAGGTTAACTTACTCTCTATATCAGCTCTCGTGGATATGGGGTATGTGTTAATTTTCAAGCATAAACAAAGATAGAAGATATCAGTAGTGTTCTTTGCCTCTTTTAAATGATAAACAGAAACATAAGAATCATAGGAAGATCACTCATTCACAGAGACACAAATATTATCCTGGGAAACCCTCAAGGGGACGAAAACTCAGCAAACTTTTGTGATTTATTGATCAATCAATCAAGTACAATAAATTTACAAGGCAATAACACTAAGTCTCTATTACAAAACTGCCCTCAAACCTGTAGCTTATACTGTAGCTGAGTTGATTCAAATCTTCCCTTTAATGGTTGACTCTGGATTGCTCTTAAGGCTTCCTCAGAATAAGTGAAAGATGTTGCCCAGAATTGAGTATTACAGCCCTCAGAAAAGGTCCTTTACAAAACAGCCTTTAGTTGTTGTTAGAATACCTTCAGAACAGAGTAAATTTGTTGCTACAGGAGTGTCTTAGTTGCTTCCCAGAATGACTCTTAGATGTTGTCCAGAAAATCTCTTAGAAGAGAGTGAAAGAAGGTTGCTACACAATAGATTATCAGCTGCTAGCTGCTACCCAGAAATAGTCTAGTTGTTGCCTCTGAATATGCTAGTTGCTCCTCCAGAAATACTATTAGTTGCTCACTCAGAAATACTATTAGTTGCTCACTCATAAATACTATTAGCTACTCACTCAGAAAATCCTTAGTTGCTCCTTCAGAATAACCTTAGTTGCTCCCTCAGAAACTTGAGTACATAACTCTTAAGACAAATTGATATGCAAAACTGATATCAAGAATGAACTAGAAGAGGGCGCCTCCCTCTCTTTAAATAGTAAAGAGTCTAGGTTAGGAGTTTAGGTTAGGAAAACCTTTTAGGTTAGGGTTGCCTTGCTAGAGTAGGTAGCCGACTTACTTTAGAGGAGGGCGGCTAAGGCAAGAGACAGCTAGCAAGGGGGCATCTTTAAGTGGGCAGCTTAAGGTAGCCGACTTACTTTAGAGGAGGGCGGCTAAGGCAAGAGACAGCTAGCAAGGGGGCATCTTTAAGTGGGCAGCTTAAGGGGTTATCTTAAGGGTGCAGCTTGAAGCTACTTGAGGAATATCCTCTGCAGTTGCTTTACATTTTAACACTCCCTCTCAACAAAGAGGGTATTCTTCAAGCATCCGCATCCACACAGTTCTTTCTATTGCACACGATCATTGACTTGTTCACAGGATCAATATATTACAAGAAGTTTTGTATCCTTATGCAGATAAGGATCATGGAATGTGATTATCCAGTTCTCCTTAACCATGGTCAACTGCTAGAGTTATTTCACTTAAGGGTGGCCAGTCCCTACAGAATGTTCATAGCTCATCATGAAGACCTAGGAGAATTTTTCACATTTCCTTGTCCTGACTTTTCCTTTGACACACAAAGCTCACAAGACTTGTCTTGGCTTTTTCTTTGACACACAAAGCTCACAAGACTTGACTAGGCTCACAGAGGTTGTATGTTCCCCCAGACTTTTGCACTAGTCTGTCTATGCTCACAGAGGTTGTACCCCTGACTTTTGCATTAGACTTACATTGCATCTCGTCCGTCTTGATTTTTGGTTTGACTCACAGAGGTTGTACGTTCCCTCTGACTTTTGTTAATACCTCACAAGACTGATTGATTCTCCAAATCTCCCTGGATAACTTCAGGATGGCCACTTAAGGCCTCACATTGGAGAATGTCTTTTGATGCAGCTATTCCCTCTCAGTGAGGGACACATTTTCTACCATACCAAGCTTGTCCCGAAAGTACACAAATTTTCCAAGAGACAGAGGCTTAGTCAAAATATCTACTATCCGCTCATCAGTACGAATTTACTGCAGCTTGATGGTACGTCTTTGGACCATGTCTCTGATGAAATGATATTTCATCTCAATATGCTTTGATCTGTCATGGAAGACTGGGTTCTCTGTGAGCTTTAAGCAACTTTGGTTGTCACAATGGATAACAGTTGTTTCTAATCTCTCTTAAAACAACCCAGACAGAAACTTTCTCAGCCACACTACTTCCCTGCTTGCATTACTCGCTGCTATATATTCTACTTCAGTTGTACTTTGTGCTATAGAGCTCTGTTTCTTGCTTGACCAAGATATCATAGCTAAACCCAAGCTAAAACAATATCTGGAAGTACTCTTCCAGTCCACTGAGCTCCCAACCCAGTATGAATCAGCATAACCATGAAGCAACACTCCTCCACTAGAAGTGTATCTAAGTCCATATGCAATGGATCCTCTCAAATATCTGAAAACATGTTTAGCAGCACTCCAATGTCTGTGTCTTGGCTCAGACATAAACTGACTCAAGGCGCTTACAACAAAGCATATATCATGCCTTGTATGGATCAAATACATTAAGGATCCAATAAGTTGCCTATACAAGGATGGATCCACCAAGTCTGATCCAGAATCTAACTCATGTAACTTCTTTAAGTTAGATACCATGGGTGTAGACATGGGCTTACAATCTAGCATACCAAATATACACAATATATCAATTGTATACTTCCCTTGAGAAAGGAAAATTTCATCTGATCTTTGCCATCATACCTCCAAACCAAGGAAGTAATGCATGAGTCCAATGTCTTTCATTTCAAATTCAAAAGTGAGCTCCCTCTTACACTGAGCTATCAATTGTTCCTCTCCAGTAAGAAATAAATCATCAACATATAGAATCAAAATTAGAGGATGATTTTCTATTACCTTAAAATAAAGGTTGGGATCGACTGCACTCTTCGAAAAATCCAAGCTTTGAAGATATCACGTTGTTGGTGCCTTTTTCAACTTTCATCCCATATAGTTCTTTCATTAATTTGCACACATGCGATTCCTTTCTTTGAACCACGAAACCCTCTGGCTCTTCTATATATACTTCTTCCTCAACTTGACCATTTAGAAATGCAGTCTTTACATCCATCTGGTGAAGTTTCCAACCCAAAATTGAAGCGAGGGATATGATGGTCCTGATGGAAGTATATCTTGCAACGAGTGTGAATGTTTCATCCTAGTCAATACCTTCCTTTTGAGAAAAACCACGAGCCACAAATCTCGCTTTGTATTTCTCAATACTTCCATCAGCTGCATGCTTGATTTTGAACAACCACTTGGAAGTAACCACAGATTTTCCTTCCAGTCTTGGTACTACTTCCCATACATCATTTTTCATGATGGATTGATATTCTTCCACCATGGCATCTTTCCATACTTGCTGCGTAGTAGCATCCTCATAGTTGGTGGGATCTGCATCGCTAATCTGAGCCATAAGAGCCACATAACCTGAAAATCTTTGGGGTCTATTACTTTCTTTGAAAGTACCTGAAGGAGTTGCATGTTTTCTGCCTCTTGCAAAATTTCTCTACACCAGGCATGCTTCCTCTTAGCAGGAGGTACTCCATAGGTCTCTCTATCTGTTCTACTGGATCCATAGTATCAACTTGATCCAATGGCTCTTCAGGTTCCTCCATCTCTGTATCTTGTTGTGATTCTTTAGAATGCTTGAATGCAACTTCTTCATGAAAAGTTACATCCCTACTTACCTCAATAAATCTTTGGTCTGGATCATAGATTATGTATGCCTTGGATGTTTCACTGTATCCATCAAAGATTCCTTTCTTTCCAGAAGGCTCCATCTTAGTTCTTTTCTCTTTTGGTATATGAATGAAAACTGGACATCCAAAAATCCTCAGTTGTCCCACTTCTGGCTTTTCGCCAGTGAACTCTTCTTCTAGAGTCTTTTCTCCCAGAATAGCATGAGGACTTCTATTCTGAATATAAAATGCAGTGTTTGTGGCTTCTGCCCAAAGTGATGAGGGAAGATCCTGATCACACATCATGGCTTTAGCTGCCTCACAGATTGTTCTGTTCTTTCTCTCAGCAATCCCATTCTGCTGAGGGTTATAGGGCACAGTTAGTTGTCTCTTGATTCCTACGTCTTTATAGAAGTCATCAAACGGACGAGAATCAAATTCTCCACCATCGTCAGTCCTCAAAGTACATATACGTTTTTCAGTCTGATTTTCAATCAATGCTCTGAATTCTAGAAATTTACTAAAATTTTCATTCTTTGCTTTTAGAAAATAGATCCAAGTTTTTTTAGAGAAGTCGTCTATGAAAATTACATAACAAAGACATCCATTCAAGGAAGGAGATGGCATAGGCCCACATACATCTGAATGAATCAAATCCAAAATTCCTTTAGACCTTGAGTTACTGTTAGGAAAGGATTTCTTTATGTTTTTACCAAGAACACAACCTTTACAGATACCATCATGATCAAACTGAAAGGTAGGCATTCCTCTTACCATTTTATGAAGTTTGGGGAGCGCTTTGAAGTGAAGATGTCCAAACCTTCTATGCCATAACTCAGATGGACTAACTGAAGCCTGAACCAAATCTTGGATATGTCCTAGAAGTTTGTAAAGGCCTCCCTCTCTAACTCCAATCACAATTGTTGAACTTAGATCTTGATTCTTCGACCATAGGAGAGTTTTCTTGTCCACAAAGATTACCCTGTAACCTTTATCTTCCAATACTGCAACAGAGATAAGGTTCTTCTTTAAACCAGGAACATACAAAATTTCTTCAATGTGTAGCTCACCTCCAGATTCAAGCTGAAAAGAAGCTGAGACGAGTCCTTTGATTATATAGCTGGTATTATCTCCAAGTTCTACTTGAGCAGAGAACTTCTTCTCCTTGAAGTTCGCAACAACTTCTTTATTTCCAGTCATATGTCTGGAAGCTCCACTATCTATCAACCAAGATTCAACACCATTTGTAAGAGAACCAGAGACTGCTGAAATAAGATAGTATTCTCTCCTGGTATCTTGATTACTGGAAGCCTCTTTTATCTTTGTTCTTTGAGACTCATCTTCTACAGCAATAGAAGCATGATATTTGCCTTTGCTCCCTTTTCTGATCTTTGGGTAATCTCTAGCAAAGTGCCCCTTTCGCTGACAGTTGAAGCACTTTACCTTTGACATATCAAACTCTTTCCCTTTGAAGCTATTTTTACTTTTCTCCTTCTGAGGAAACTTCTTCTGAGGAGTAAATCTTCTCCCTTTCCTTGCCCTTGCTGCTAGAGCAAGGTTCTATTCCTTTGAAGTACTATTTCTACTCTGAATTCTCCCTTCTTCTTGCAGACAATCATGCCACAGCCTCTCAAAGTCTGGTTGGTTTTCACGAGCATTTATCCCGGCCAGAAATGTCTCCCAAGAAGATGGAAGACCATCCACAGTAGTTTGGACAAGATCATCATCATCTATGATTATACCAATGACTAGTAGTTGATCCCTTAACTGAGAGATCTTTGTGAAGAATGAAGCTATGGAGTCATCCTTCTCCATCTTGAGGGTTCGAAGCTTATTCTTTAGAACCCTCTTCTGACTAGGTGCCTTCTTTTCATACAAATTAAATAGTGTCAAAACACTCCTTTGATGTCTTCAGAGGTGCTATAACATGCATGATATTATCTTTGACTGAATCAAATACAATTATCTTTTCCCTTGTTTGATTCTTCTTGAAGGTTGTCCTTCCTACATTGGAGGTGGGCTCTTCTATTGTGTTGGTCACAAAGTTGCCCAAGTCATATTCTTCCAGAATATTTAGGACTCTGGCTTTCCAAACATTAAAGTTTGAAGCCCCTTCAAGTTTGTCCTCAGGTCTTACAAAAATGGAAGACATCTCTGCAATACTGTGCTTGAATAATTCCTAAGGATCTACATAGGCTCTTAGCAGACTGCAGAATTGAGCTCTTTCACGCCCTAGAGCTCTAATACCATGTTAATTTTCAAGCATAAACAGAGATAGAAGATAACAGTAGTGTTCTTTGCCTCTTTTAAATGATAAACAGAAACATAAGAATCATAGGAAGAACACCCATTCACAGAGACACAAATATTTAACTTGGGAAACCCTCAAGGGGAAGAAAACCTAGCAAACTTCTGTGATATATTGATCAGTCAATCAAGTGCAATAAATTTACAAGGCAATAGCACTAAGTCTCTATTACAAAACTACCCTCAAACCTGTAGCTTATACTGTAGCTGAGTTGATTCAAATCTTCCCTTTAATGGCCGACTCTGGATTGCTCTTAAGGCTTCCTCAGAATAAGTGAAAGATGTTGGAGAAATTTCTATTTCGGCAAACTAGTGCAGTGGGAGTTAACTGACTAGTTCTATTTTAGACTTTCTAATTTTAGACCATTACTATTATGCATGCATTCCTAAGATAGGATGTCATTGCCTATATGACTGAATATCACTCACTCATTGAACAACTCATAAGATACATTAATTCTCATTCATCATATTGTATCTCTCTTCCTTTTCTTGATAAGATTTAGCTAGGTCTCCTGTGCAAGTTTCCATGAAACACTGACATGGTATCAAAGCCGAGCTGCTTGGAGCAACCCAGACAAGCTAGAGAAGAGCGAAAGAGGATTGAGTAAACCTAGTTTCTGCCATCGTCGCAGCCTATCCCTATCGAAGAGTGTAACGGTTGGAATCGTCGCAGCCTATTCCTATCGAAGGGTGCGATGATCTAACTCACACTTCAGAGAAAAAATTTCCTCGGGAATCGTCGCAGCCTATACACAGTTTAGGGTGTGATGTCGTCACACTGTACTCTTCACCTGGGGTGCGACGATTCAGTTTTTCACAATCGTCGCACTTTATCCTTCTCTAGGGTGTGACGATTCAGCATCGTTGCACTGTATCCTTCTTTAGGGTGCACAATTCAATTGCCCTCCAGAAAATTGGTTTTCTACAGTAAAATAGCCATATCTCGAGATCTGCAATCTGGGTCGGGCTGAAATTTTGACCAGAGACATGTAACATAGGGATTCTCATGCTCACCAAAAATCTCCAAAACCCACATCATATTTTAGGAGATATAGTTGTTTTATCATATCTATAGATGCCATAGAACCGTCTGTCATATCTCAGAATCCACGATCTGGGTTTTCAAGATCTTTTCAGAATCAATAGCAGGGATGGAGGCGATACAACTTCTTCAATCAAGTCTAGTGATAATACTCACATCATACAACTATTTTGAATGGAAGCTGAAGGCCGCATTCCAACTCAAAAGAAAACGACTGTATAATTTGACGATGATGACAGAAACAGAACCTACATTGATGCTTGAGAAGACTAGATGGGCGAACCGTAAGGATGAGGCCACAGGACTACTTCTTGAGTTAATCTCCACTGATTTATGGTTTCATGTTGCTACATGCAAGACTCCAAACGAGATCTGGACTACCTTGGAAGGACTCTTTGGAAAGTAAGATGAGATGCGAGGTCATATGCTTGAGGTAGAGTTGAATACCTTAGACCCTAAAAGTTTTGATAATATACAGGATTTCTTTACTAAATTTAAATCTTTGCTATTGTGTTTGGGTGAATGTGATATTGACAAGTCTAGACAATAGAAACAATTTATTCTAACAATCTTGGCCAAGCTAGGACCAGAATACATTGTATATGTCTCCAATTTCCATTCTGGCAGATGTCTTTTGGGAGCAAATTGGAAAATGCCTACGATGGCTCAGTTCATTGAGTCTCTCACACAAGAGCAGACAAAACTCATACAGATGGGCCTCATGAAAGATCCCAAAGCACATGCACTCAACATGCATGATGGAAAAGGGTCATCCAATCAAAAATCGAAGCAGAAACAAAAGGAGCTATTACATCCAGAGTCAAAGAAGGAGGGATATTCCAAACCCTTCAAGGATTCTTCAGGTTCCAAAGATTCTTCAAATTCCAAAGGGAATAAGAAGAAGGTAAAGAAGTGCACATATTGCAATAAATCGAATCATGAAGAATCCACATGCATGAAGAAGCAGATCGATCTTATGGCACATGTACTTCAGATGAATAACCTTGGAGACTCATTCCTGAAGGAGCCAAGAAGAAGAAGGAAGAAGACCATGCACATAAGAAAGGTAATCATCACGCTCTGGTTGCAATTAATTCCTCATTTGATTCGTGGATTATATATTATGGCGCATCACATCATATGGCAGCTAAAGAGGAAGTTTTCTCTTCTTTGAGTCCATGCTCAAGACCCCCTATTCTCATGGGAGATGATACTCCAATAGCAGTAGCAGGAGAAGGGAGAGTGGAACTCCATAATGGCAGTTTTGAGAATGTTTTACATGTTCTAAAGCTTTCTATGAATCTGCTCTCAATTTATCAGATCACTCAGAAAGGTAAAAAGGTTGAATTTAAATCAGATTCAGTTTCAGTAATTGACATGCATGACAATTCCATCACTGCAATTGGTGAGGTGGATCACAAGTCAAGGTTGTATAAATTCACTAAGTTTTCTGATGATGACTCCTTTTTTCTACTTACACATAAGGAGAGCATGCACCTCCAGTGCAACATGCACATACTCTTGTGCTTCCTTCAATTTTAGACATTAGACATGATTCCATACACTCAGATTATGTACATGGAAATAAGCAAGTAGTACAGCCAGATAAGAAGCCAACGTTGAAGCTTCAGCAGATGCCCAAGAAGGCACAGTTCACACTTCGGGCAGCAGGTATCCTTGCAGGGAATCCATTGGATTCAAGGAGGACTCGATCTCGGCATGAGGAGACTTCTCATGTACTTTCAACTTTTGAACCAGCAATACCCATATGGTTCAATATTCTGATCCACAGCTCTACAGTGAGGCTGTGGGAAATCCATTATGGCAAGCAGCCATGCAAAAGGAGTATGACTCACTCCTAAAGAATCAGACTCGGCATCTGGTTCCACTTTCACCAAAAAGGAATATTTCCAGGTGCAGATGGGTCCACAGGATCAAGAGGTACAAGGCTAGACAGGTTGCCAAAGGACTTCATCAGATCCATAAAGATTTGTCCATCTTCATGAAGACTTTCAGTAAGCAGAAGTTTCAGACTTTGCGGGATCGTCTTGCAGTGAAGAACACAGTTGCCTAGCAACTGCATTTTCTTCTTTTGATGCATTGTCTTTTGAGGGGGGGGTTGTTCCTACGTGGTTTTCTCTCTTTCCTCATTTTTACTCAGTGTTCATTAGTTGTATTGTACATGAGTACCTAATATGGCCTAGTAGCCGGGACTCATTTTTTACTCCATAGTGATGTTCAGGGGAGTTCTTGGAGAAATTTCTATTTTCGGCACACTAGTTCAGTGGGAGTTAACTGACTAGTTCTATTTTAGACTTTCTAATTTTAGACCATCACTATTATGCATGCATTCTTAAGATAGGATGTCATTGCCTATATGAGTGAATATCACTCACTCATTGAACAGATCATAAGACACATTGATTCTCATTCTTCATATTGTATCTCTCTTCCTTTTCTTGATAATCTTTGTTTGTGTATGCTTTAGCTAGGTCTCCTGTGCAGGTTTCCATTAAACATTGACAAAAGATGTTGGCCAGAATTGAGTATTATAGCCCTCAAAAAAGGTCCTTTAGTTGTTGTACAGAACAATCTTTAGTTGCTGTTAGAATACCTTCAGAACGGAGTAAATTTGTTGCTATAGGAGTGTCTTAGTTGCTTCCCAGAATGACTCTTAGATGTTGTCCAGAAAATCTCTTAGAAGAGAGTGAAAGAAGGCTGCTACACAATAGATTATCAACTGCTAGTTGTTGCCCAGAAATAGTCTAGCTTCTTCCTCTGAATATGCTAGTTGATCCTTCAGAAATACTAGTTGCTCCTCCAAAAATACCATTAGTTTCTCACTCAGAAATACTAGTAGTTGCTCACTCAAAAATACTATTAGCTGCTCACTCAGAAAATCCTTAGCTGCTCCTTCAAAATAACCTTAGTTGCTCCCTGAGAAACTTGAGTACATAACTCTTAAGACAAATTGATATGCAAAACTGATATCAAGAATGAACTAGAAGAGGGGTACCTCCCTCTCTTTAAATAGTAAAGAGTCTAGGTTAGGAGTTTAGGTTAGGAAAACCTTTTAGGTTAGGGTTGCCTTAGCTTAGGATAGGAGCTAGAGTAGGTGGCCGACTTACTTTAGAGGAGGGCGGCTAAGGCAAGAGACAGTTGGCAAGGGGGCAGCTTTAAGTGGGTAGCTTAAGGGGTTAGCTTAGGGGTGCAGCTTGAAGTTGCTTGAGGAATATCCTCTACAGCTACTTTACATTTTAACAGTATGCTGTAACGTTCGTTGATGAACATGTGCTCATACAAACAGAGGGAGCGGCCTTGGATGCAGCAGTGAGGCTTGGCATCAGGAAAGGTATGATGTACATGTGTTGGGACAACCTGTAAGTGGGTCCTAAGGGATCTTGGACCAGAGATCAGTGTCAAAGAAAGTCAGTTGGTATGACTTGACATTGATGGTTGAGCGGAACAGCACATCAGATCAAAGTGCAGCAAAAGTAGCAGGTGGATCTTCCAGTTCAAAGGGAGCAGCAGCAACAGATTTGATTGGATCAGAGATTGATCCTGGTGGATACACCTCCCTCGCTAAGAGGGAGTATTAGTTTTAGCTCAGTTTGGTGTCTCAGTTGTGCCTATGTGTCCTAGGCCGGCTGAGGGACACCTTAAACAACCCAGATCATCCTTTGTATTTCTTAGCCTAAGGTAGACTTAGGCTTGCAGCAAAATTCATCTTTGAGTGGAATGTGGGGCCCAAGGAGGGAGGGCACACCTCTAAGGTGGTTTCTAGTGGAGTGTGGGTCCTTGTCCAAGTGGAATGGGGCGCACCTCCTAGTGGAGAGTGGGGTCTAGTAGACCCAACTCTCAGCCATTGAGGCCAAGCCTTGGCACACATGTCAAAGGGAATGGGGGGCTGCTAGGGAAATAAAAGGAGGTTGAGGGTGAGAGGACAGAACACATTCTCATTTGTGAGGTTGAGCAAGTGAGAGAGAGAGGGGTGCTTGGCGGGGAGAGAAGAGGTGGATCAGCAACAAAGAAGGGCGAGTTCTGGGCCAGCTTTTGGACAGCCAGCAGAGGCCAAAGTCAGGCCATACTGTGCAACAAAGAGAGGTCGAACTCAAGCCAGCTACATCAGCTTCTAGCAGGCCCAAAGAGACCCAATGAAGGGTTATAAGAGGAGGAGAGGAGAGCCTTTTGGGATCTATGATTGAGTTTATGAAAATATTGTACTGGGCTCTTGTGAGCATGAGGGTTTCAAAACCCTAGTTTACTCGATTTCGCCAGTGAAACCATCTGGCCTAGCTGATATTGGAGAAGATCCTACAGATCTCTCATTTGTACTTCACCGTTTATGGATTTAATGAAGAAATTTGCTGGTTATTTCTATGTTTATCGATTTTGCTGCTAAATTTCTGTTTTATTGAACTCGGGATATTTCAGGCATGCCTCTTCTTATATGTTGCCTTGCATGTATTTGAAGTGGGTTCTTCTATCACCCTAGTAACCAGCTCATCCAAGTCACCCTCTTCTAGTATGTTTAACACCCTAGCCTTCCAAGCATTGAAGTTGGAGGCCCCTTCAAGCCTATCTTCTGCTTTGACTGAAGATGAAGCGATGTTGATTTGAAGATAAAAAAACTTTACTGTTGATCTGCAAAACAAACCCTAAAACAAGGATCTACGCAGGCTCAAAAGTCTGCCACTATTGAGCTCTTTTCACGCCCTAAGCTCTGATACCATCTTAGATTTTTAGGGAAAATAAAACAGAGATATCTTTTCAAAAATGAACTCTACAGTACATACAGATCAGCACTTTAAAAACAACAATCTAAAGTAGATGAAATATTGAAAATACAAGACTGAATATGCTAAAGAAAACAAACTTAATATAGGACTGATCAAGAACAGAAAAATAACATTTCTGAATATTAAATTAAGCTAGAAACATAAGTAAACAAAAGTAGAATCAGATCTGAACTTTACCTTAGCAAAATAAAAGAAAGTGGTACCTGATGTATGGTCGTCCTCAATCTATATGCTCAGAAAAGCTATGAAGGTCATGGATCAAACCCTCAAGGGTTTGATCTCATCATGATCAATAAGTGGACAGTGTAACAAGAAGAACTCAGCAAGAGAAAGGACTGAAATAGGTAAACCCAAAGACCACAAGGAAGGCTTAACCAAAACTGTCCAAGGCAAACTGTAATACGAAACCCTCAAGGCAGAAACTTCTAAACAGTAGTGGAAGGCAGCAGCAACATCAGGGACAGCTGGTGATAACCCCACCAATCACAAGAGAAGGAGCCAAAGGGCTGCTAGGAGGCAGCGGCACCCTCACAACACACAGCGGCAGCAAGGAGAAAAGGCCAAAGAGTGTCGCAAAACCTACAGCAACAAGAGTGAGGTCCGCAGCACTCATTCACAGTCGAAGAGAGGTTCGTGGCTTCCACACCCAGCAGAAAGGTGACCATAAATAACCACCAGCCAGCAAGAGGAACAAGAACTCAGGAGGCAACACCTCAAACAAGAGAGAGAATCCACCAAGAAGGTCGTACACCCAACACAAGAGTGAATCTGAGATAGCCGCAGAAAGTCAGACTTAGAAGAGGAGAGCAAGTGAGTGTAAAATGAGAGAGGGGTAGGTCTTAATTTATAGTTATGGGAAGGGCTAGAATTTAGGTTTAATTAAAAACCTAAATAATAAAATAAATAAAAATTAATATTTTAATTACTTAAAATATTAATCACAAAGTCAAATAAGTCAAAGTGACTTATAGAAGTCCAACTCAATAACAAGCAATAGGGAGAAGGAGAATCACGCAAGGGGAGGCTGCAAGACAAAGTCAAAGGGGTCTTCTTCAAAGGCAAACTGTCCACATATGTCTCATGATAACTTGTAATCTTTTATCATCCCTGCATAAGAGGAGAAACTAGTGATGTGGTCATGTCCATCTTCTAGCTGCTCCTAGGTCTCATGGACTATCCCGGGAGAGAAGAAGAAGATCACACATCATCACATATTGGTACCCAACCAAGAACTACCTGGTCCAAGACTAGGGTACCCCAAAACACATCTGGGGGCCCTAGAACACATCTAAGGTCTTTCATCCACCAAGGTACAAGACCAAGGATCAACCCAAGCATTTAAGCAAGGATTCCCTTGAACACATCCAGGGGCCCTAGAACACATCTAGGGACTTACATCATCAACCACCAAGGAACACATCCAAGGATCAATCCAAGCACCGAGCAAGGATTCCCTGGAACACATCTAGGGGCCCTAGAACACATCTAGGGACTTATTGCTTGGTCCTTGACCAAGAACCCCAGTAATACACTGGGGGCCCTCACTAGGGTCTTTTGCCATGGCTCAAACTACTTGGTCCCAAACCAAGAACCCCAGGAGTGTACTAGGGGCCCTAGATCTCAACTAGGGTCTTATACCATCATCCCAAAGAATGGCTCTTGCAGCTGCACTAAATTCAAAAACCTACCGTATGTGTAGTCGTCTAAATTCGATGTTGAACAAGAGCTTGCAATAGTGCATTGTTCCACATTAGTCGCACTATCCATTTAGTTGCCAAGAAGGCCTCATGTGTTCCAAGACCCGACAAACCAAATCCACTATGTTCTCTCGGGATCATACATATGGTCATGTAGTTCCCTCTTCCCTCCTTGTTTTCCCCATAGGAAGTGTTGAAGCACCTACTCCAAATTTTTGTAGCTTGAAAGTTAGAAGTTACCATTCAATAACCTATCAATCTGACTAACAACTGGAAAAGAAAGTTCAAACCATTGATGGCCATTAGCAGGCTATCAACCAAACATGTTCTATTAGATCTCATACAATGCAATATTTTACTAAAGAGGAGAAATAAAGACCATGGAATAACCCCTTCAAGAGAAAAATTTGTAGTCAATTTTTCATGAGACAATTGGCCTTGAGAATGTATCTTTGTTATAATAGTTTTCAATCAT
>ML809513.1:219605-229655 GCA_009831015.1 Picea engelmannii | reverse complement strand
TGATGGTTTTAATTTGTAGGTAGCTTGCCAAACTATTTTCTCTTTCCTATTAGCAACAATACAAATCTTGTGAGGAGTTAGTGTGGTTTTTGTTCCTCAAGCTTTACTTGGTTTTTGAAGTTTTGATTCCCATTTTTTAACTCATAGGAATATTTTCAATCTTGGAGCTGTGTTTAGATATGCATTCAAGTATTTCTTATTGTCATCCTTCCTTCCATAAGTTTTAATTGCATGAATGAAAACTGTTATAACAAAGTTACATTCTCAAGGCCAATTGTCTCATGAAAAATTGACTACAAATTTTTCTCTTGAAGGGGTTATTCCATGGTCTTTATTTCTCCTCTTTAGTAAAATATTGCATTGTATGAGATCTAGTAGAACATGTTTGGTTGATAGCTTGCTAATGGCCATCAATGGTTTGAACTTTCTTTTCTAGTTGTTAGTCAGATTGATAGGTTATTGAATGGTAACTTCTAACTTTCAAGCTATACAAAATTGGAGTAGGTGCTTCAACACTTCCTATGGGGAAAACAAGGAGGGAAGAGGGAACTACATGACCATATGTATGATCCTGAGAGAACATAGTGGATTTGGTTTGCCGGGTCTCAGAACACATGAGGCCTTCTTGGCAACTAAATGGATAACACGACTAATGTGGGACAATGCACTATTGCAAGCTCTTGTTCAACACAAAATTTAGATGACTACACATATGGTAGGTTTTAAAAATTAGTATGGTTTATGCGACATTATTTGAGGGGTTGAGGCCTTTGATATTTCAATATTAGGAGTGCTCAAAAGGATATGGTAGTCTTGGAAACTAGTCTTGAAGAAGCTTCACTTGGATTTTGAAGGACTATAATAGTTGGGGCTTAATGTCCATCAATGGTTTAGGCCATCAATGGTTTGAACTTTCTTGTCCAATTGTTAGTCAGATTGATAGGCTAATGAATGATAACTTCTAACTTTCAAGCTACAAAAAATTGGAGTAGGTGCTTCAACACTTCCTATGGGGAAAACAAGGAGGGAAGAGGGAACTACATGATCATATGTATGATCCCGAGAGAACATAGTGGATTTGGTTTGTCGAGTCTTGGAACACATGAGGCCTTCTTGGCAACTAAATGGATAGTGCGACTAATGTGGGACAATGCACTATTGCAAGCTCTTGTTCAACATCGAATTTAGACGACTACACATATGGTAGGTTTTTGAATTTAGTGCAGTTGCAAGAGCCATTCTTCGGGAGGATGGTATAAAACCCTAGCTGAGATCTAGGGCCCCTAGTACACTCCTGGGGTTCTTGGTTTGGGACCAAGTAGTTTGAGCCATGGCAAAAGACCCTAGTGAGGGCCCCCAGTGTATTACTGGGGTTCTTGGTCAAGGACCAAGCCATAAGTCCCTAGATGTGTTCTAGGGCCCCTGGATGTGTTCCAGGGAATCCTTACTCGGTGCTTGGATTGATCCTTGGATGTGTTCCTTGGTGGTTGATGATGTAAGTCCCTAGATGTGTTCTAGGGCCCCTGGATGTGTTCAAGGGAATCCTTGCTTAAATGCTTGGGTTGATCCTTGGTCTTGTACCTTGGTGGATGAAAGACCTTAGATGTGTTCTAGGGCCCCCAGATGTGTTCTGGGGTACCCTAGTCTTGGACCAGGTAGTTCTTGGTTGGGTACCAATATGTGATGATGTGTGATTTTCTTCTTCTCTCCTGGGATAGTCCATGAGACCTAGGAGCAGCTAGAAGATGGACATGACCACATCACTGGTTTCTCCTCTTATGCAAGGATGATAGAAGATTATAAGTTATCATGAGACATATGTGGATAGTTTGCCTTTGAAGAAGACCCCTTTGACTTTGTCTTGCAGCCTCCCTTTGCGTGATTCTCCTTCTCCCTATTGCTTGTTATTGAGTTGGTCTTCTATAAGTCACTTTGACTTATTTGACTTTGTGATTAATATTTTAAGTAATTAAAATATTAATTTTTATTTATTTTATTATTTAGGTTTTTAATTAAACCTAAATTCTAACCCTTCCCATAACTATAAATTAAGACCTACCCCTCTCTCATTTTACACTCACTTGCTCTCCTCTTCTAAGTCTATCTCAGATTCACTCTTGTGTTGGGTGTACGACCTTCTTGGTGGATTCTCTCTCTTGTTTGAGGTGTTGCCTCCCGAGTTCTTGTTCCTCTTGCTGGTTATTTATGGTCACCTTTTTGCTGGGTGTTGAAGCCACGAATCTCTCTTCGACTGTGAATGAGTGCTACAGACCTCCCTCTTGTTGCTGTAGGTTTCGCGACCCTCTTTGGCCTTTTCTCCTTGCTGCCGCTGCCTCCTAGCAGCCTTTGGCTCCTTCTCTTGTGATTGGTGGGGTTATCACCAGCTGTCCCTGATGTTGCTGCTGCCTTCAACTACTGTTTACAAGTTTCTGCCTTAAGGGTTTCGTACTACAATTTGCCTTGGACAATTTTGGTTAAGCCTTCCTTGTGGTCTTTGGGTTTACCTATTTCGGTCCTTTCTCTTGCTGAGTTCTTCTTGTTACACTGTCCACTTATTGATCATGACAAGATCAAACCCTTGAGGGTTTGATCTATGACCTTCATAGCTTTTCTGAGCATATAGATTGAGGACGACCATACATCAGGTACCACTTTCTTTTATTTTGCTAAGGTAAAGTTAAGATCTGATTCTACTTTTGTTTACTTATGTTTCTAGCTTAATTTAATATTCAAAAATGTTATTTTTCTGTTCTTGATGAGTCCTATATTATGTTTGTTTTCTTTAGCATATTCAGTCTTGTATTTTCAATATTTTCATCTACTTTAGATTGTTGTTTTTAAAGTGTTGATCTATATGTACTGTAGAGTTCATTTTTGAAAAGATATCTCTGTTTTATTTTCCCTAAAAATCTAACATGGTATCAGAGCTTAGGGCGTGAAAAGAGCTCAATAGTGGCAGACTTTTGAGCCTGCGTAGATCCTTGTTTTAGGGTTTGTTTTGTAGATCAACAGTAAAGTTTTTTAATCTTCAAATCAACATGGCTTCATCTTCAGTCAAAGCAGAAGATAGGCTTGAAGGGGCCTCCAACTTCAATGCTTGGAAGGCTAGGGTGTTTAACATACTAGAAGAGGGTGACTTGGATGAGTTGGTTACCAGGGTGATAGAAGAACCCACTTCAAATACATGCAAGACAACATATAAGAAGAGGCATACCAAAGCTAAAAGATGTTGAAATATTGTAACTGCAAAGAGTATTCTATTTATTATTGAGTTATTATTTATTACATCAATCCCCTTTTGTGGATTGATCATGTCGGGTATTGTAATTGACCAAATCCCCTTTTGTGGATTGGTCAAACCCTAAATATAATATGCAAATTGAGAAGTCGGCCCCCAGGCTAATTAAAGTGGTTTTAACCATTGAGAAGACAAGTCGGCCCTGCCCAGTGAAGAGACACCTTTCCAGCACCTGCCAATTTGTATAAATAAAGGAAGCCAACGCCTCGTTAACTCACTCACTCATTTGCTCATCCAGTGTGCAAGTTTGGTAGCTGCAGTTGGGAGAAGAAGGAAGAGAGAGGCGCATTGCTCAGTGTTGGATATTCTCTAGTGTTTTTGTTTATTGTCTTGGCATTGTATTGACTATCTATATTAAGGAAGTTTTGCTGGGTTTTCTCCCCCATGAGGGTTTCCTAGGATAACTACTGTGTATCTTGTGATTGTGTTTCTCTCAGTGATCCTACTTATGGTATGGTTATCTAGTAAATTGAAAAGAAACCTAATAATAGCTTAAACCTTAACATGGTATCAGAGCTAAACTGAAGAGAGCATCTTTCATTGGATAAAGAAAAACGTCACTGTTGTCGTACAAGAAAATTAGGGCTTTTTGTTGAAGAGGAATATCAACCTAAAAACCATCTCGAAAAGTGCGCCCTAGCCTAGGAAACTATTTGGCACCTTGAGTGCACCTTTTCAGTGGTCATATACTCTGGAAAGTCAAACCCTAGTTTTGACTAGTACTAGAAAACCAGAAGTACCAGAAAACCAGGAAGCCAGAACCAGTACCAGAAGTACCAGTCCAGAATTCCGCTGGTCCAGTTTGAAGGGGCAAAATTTGGATTTTCTGAAATCTAACTGCACCAGGCTACTCGCCCCAGCCAAGCACACCTCTTGGAAAGTTCAAAATTAAATTCTGAGCATTTTCAATTTTTGGTCATTTTCCTAGTTCCAGGTAAAGATGTCTGCAAGCACTAAGCTTGTTGAGAAGCTAGAAGGTGTGGAAAACTTCCGTGCCCGGAAGTATATGATTGCACTCATTCTTGAAGAGAATGACCTAGCAAGATTCATTAAAGAAGATGTACCAGAACTTACCGATGCTGCAGCTAAAGAAAAACACCAAAAGGACACAGTTAGGGCCAAAAGAATCATTGCAGATTTTATTAAAGATCACTTGATTCCTCAAGTGGCTTCAAAGAAGACTCCAAAAGAAATGTTTGATGCCCTAACCAGGATGTATGAAGGAAAGAACATCAACCGAAAGATGAATCTAAGAACTCAACTCAAAAGTACAAGGATGCAGAAAGGAGAAACAATTCAAGAGTATTTCTCTAGAATATCACAATTCATGGAACAACTAGAAGCAATTGGTGATACTCTAGATGAAGACGAACTCATAATGACAACCCTTAATGGTCTCACAAGAACTTGGGATGCATTCATCCAAACTATTTGTGCCAGAAAGGAGAAACTGCACTTTGACAGTCTTTGGGAAGAATGCATTCAAGAAGAAGGAAGAGTAGCTAACAAAGAAGCAATACTATCAAGAGATGAAGATCAAGCCCTAGCTGTTCATACTAAAGGAGGAAGGAAGAGGTCTTACTTCCAGAAAGAAACTCATCAACATAAGGAGTCTCACCCCCCAAACAAATTCATACATAAAGGATCTCACCCTCCAAGGAGATTCCAGAAGTTTCAGAAAGGTCAAAGAAGAGCTACCATTGTGACAAGATGGGACATATTGCTAAGAATTGTTCAGCTAGAAGAGAAGAATACAAGAAGAGAAACAAGAGGCACCATGCCCACACAGTTGAAGATGAAGAGCCACCCACAAAGATGATAAAACAGATTGAAGACTATGTCTTAATCTCTTCCCTCTCATGATCAGTGTCATCTGGTGAGGACACTTGGCTCATAGATAGTGGTGCTTCCAAGCACATGACAGGTCAAAGAGACATTCCCTCTTGTCTTACAGAAAAGAACTTTCCCCAGAAAGTTACACTTGGAGACAATTATCAATACCCTATCAAAGGAGTAGGAGAATCAAATTACAAACTTGATTCAGGAACCCCAATGAAGATGAAGGATGTACTATATGTACCAGGTTTGACAAAGAACTTACTTTCTATCTCAACTTTAGATAAGAAAGGCTTCAGAGTTGCTTTCATAGATGGAGAAGTTCTTATGTGGCCCAAAGGAAAAACCACGGAAGAAGCAATTGTTATTGGAAAAGAAGAAGGTGGCTTGTATAAGCTAAAAGGTCACTTAGAAGAAGCCTTGACACATTCCATTGAGAATCCCTGTGAACTTTGGCATAGAAGACTAGCTCATATTAACTACAAGGCATTACCATATGTAAGCAAGGCAGTCACAGGTCTACTAGAATTCAAGGTTGACCATGAAGGTGTGTGCAACGAATGTGCACAAGGAAAGAACATCAAGAACCCTTTCTCGAAGAGAGACAGTAAAGCAAAAGGAGTCCTAGAGCTCATTCACTCAGATGTATGTGGCCCAATGCCATCAACCTCCATCAGTGGATATCTATATTATGTATCGTTTATTGATGACTATTCTCGCAAAATCTAGGTTTACTTTTTGAAATCAAAAGATGAAGTGTTTGGTAAATTCAAGCAATTCAAAGCCTTGATAGAGAATCTCTCTGAAAGAAAGATCAAGATACTCAGGTCAGATAATGGAGGAGAATACACCTCAAAAGAGTTCATAAACTTTTGTAAAGATGTCGGGATCAAGAGGGAGCTCACCACTCCCTACAATCCTCAACAAAATGGTGTAGCAGAAAGAAAGAACATAACTATAATGGAAGCAGTGAAGACTATGATCCATGATCAAGATCTTCCAATTCACTTATGGGCAGAAGCAGCAAGAACAACAGTGTATGTACATAACAGATTGTCCCATAGTGCACTTGGGTTCAAGACCCCTGAAGAGATATTCTTTGGAAAGAAGCCAAAAGTAAGCCATCTCAAAATATTTGGCTGTCCCGTATTTGTACACGTTTTGAAAGAGAAGAGAACCAAGCTAGACCCTTCAGGAAAGAAGGGAATATTTGTTGGATACTGTGAGGTCTCCAAGGCCTTCAGAATATACATACCAGGTTACCATCATATTGAGATCAACAGAGATGTAACCTTTGATGCTGTTAATGTTTATGCCATTATTATAGTTCTTTGCATTTCAAAAAATAACAACAACATAAAGACAAGATCACTGAGAAATACACAATCACAAGAGACACCATTTATCCTGGGAAACCCTCTAGGGGAAGAAAACCCAACAAAACTTCTTTATTATAGATAGCCAATACAATGCCAAGAGATAATTCAAGCTAATACAGAAGATCCTCTCCAAAAGATGCACCACTCTCTCTCTCTTCTCCAGCTGCAATTCCGAAACTTGTCTCTCAAATGAGCAAGTGAGTTGTGTGTCTAAGTGAGGCGTTGGCCTCTTTATTTATACAACACTGGCACGTGTGAAGTGTCTCTTCACTGGCAGGGCCGACTTCTCAAACTAGGTGGTTATCTGCTAGGGCCGACTTCTTATTTTGCCTATTATAATTATCATTTGACCAATCTGCAAAAGGGGATTTGGTCCTATTACAATAACCGGCATGATCAATCCACAATGGGGATTGATCCAATGAATAATATATCAGATAATAATAAGAATACACTTTGCAGTTACATTAGTTCAACACTCCCCCTTAACAAGAAGGGTATTCTTCAACAGCATCAGGCGAGAGAGAGGTTTGCATCATCAGGAGGGAAGCATCATTAATATCATCTTGGAGCACTGACTGGCATATCTATAAATCATCGGCAGGCATCGTCATTCTCAAAGGAATGCAATCATCATCTGCATCAATATGGATTAGTATAAAACTAATACATCATCATCATCACAGCACGAGGCTGGCTCATCATCATCATACTAGAATGGCTTTACGTCACAACTATCAAGCCGGAAGCACAGTTCTAGTCTCGTTTCATAGTCTTGCTTTACGTCACAACAATAAAGCTGGAAGCAAGATACTCGTCCTGCTTTACGTCACAACCATAAGGTCGAAAGTAGGATGCTAGACTGGCTTTACGTCACAGCTATCCAGCCGGAAGCACAGTACTAGCCTCATCTCATCATCTTGCTTTATGTCACAACCATAAGGTCGGAAGCAAGGTATGCGTCCTGCTTTACGTCACAACCATCAGGTTGGAAGCAGGATACTAGACTGGATTTACGTCACAACTATCTAGCGGGAAGCTCAGTACTAGTCTCATCACATCTTCTTGCTTTACGTCAGAACCATAAGGTCGGAAGCAAGGAACACGTCCTGCTTTATGTCACAACCATCAGGTCGGAAGCAGGGAATATCTCATCACAACAACTACTCCCCCTTTCGAGGAGGGTCCTTTCGGACTATACCAAGCTTATCTCGGAAGTGCTCAAACTTTACATGAGATAGGGGCTTGGTCAACACATCAGCAACCTGTTCATCCGTGCTAATGTACTGGAGCTTTATGGCCCCTCTCTGCACCATGTCACAGATGTAATGATATCGGATCTCTATGTGCTTCGACTTATCATGGAATACATGATTCTCTGTCATCTTTATGTAGCTCTGGTTGTCACATAGGATCAAGGTTGCTTCCATCTCTAGGTCAAATAGATCGGTTAGCAACTTTCGAAGCCATATAGCTTCACAGCTGGCAGAACACGCAGCAATGCATTCTGGTTCCACTGTGCTGAGAGCAATGCTGGATTGCTTTCTACTCTGCCACGAGATCATGGTTGATCCCAAACTGAAACAACATCCAGAAGTGTTTTTCTTGTCAGCAACGCTTCCTGCCCAATCTGAATCAGTGTATCCACTCAATGTGAAATCATGATCTCCGCCATAACTGAGACCACAATCTAATGTACCCTTAAGGTACCTCATCACATGTTTTGCAGCCACAAGGTGAACATGTCTGGGTTCTACCAAAAACTGACTCAAGGTGTTCACGACAAAACAAATGTCTGGTCTGGTGTTCGTTAGGTACATCAGCGATCCAATAATCTGTTTGTACAATGTGGCATCAATTGGTTCTGACGAAGTGTCGACCAACAACTTCAGCTTCGCTTCCATGGGTGTATTCATGGGCTTGCATTCCAACATGTCGTATCTCTTCAAACTTTACATGAGATAGGGGCGAAGTGCTCAAACTTTACATGAGATAGGGGCTTGGTCAACACATCAGCAACCTGTTCATCCGTGCTAATGTACTGGAGCTTTATGGCTCCTCTCTGCACCATGTCACAGATGTAATGATATCAGATCTCTATGTGCTTCGACTTATCATGGAATACAGGATTCTCTGTCATCTTTATGTAGCTCTGGTTGTCACATAGGATCAAGGTTGCTTCCATCTCTAGGTCAAATAGATCGGTTAGCAACTTTGAAGCCATATAGCTTCACAACTGGCAGAACATGCAGCAATGCATTTTGGTTCCACTGTGCTGAGAGCAATGCTGGATTGCTTTCTACTCTGCCACGAGATCATGGCTGATCCCAAACTGAAACAACATCCAGAAGTGCTTTTCTTGTCAGCAACGCTTCCTGCCCAATCTGAATCAGTGTATCCACTCAATGTGAAATCATGATCTCCGCCATAACTGAGACCACAATCTAATGTACCCTTAAGGTACCTCATCACATGTTTTGCAGCCACAAGGTGAACATGTCTGGGTTCTACTAGAAACTGACTCAAGGTGTTCACGACAAAACAAATGTCTGGTCTGGTGTTCGTTAGGTACATCAGCGATCCAATAATCTGTTTGTACAGCGTGGCATCAATCGGTTCTGACGAAGTGTTGACCAACAACTTCAGCTTCGCTTCCATGGGTGTATTCATGGGCTTGCATTCCAACATGTCGTATCTCTTCAAACTTTACATGAGATAGGGGCGAAGTGCTCAAACTTTACATGAGATAGGGGCTTGGTCAACACATCAACAACCTGTTCATCCGTGCTAATGTACTGGAGCTTTATGGCTCCTCTCTGCACCATGTCACAGATGTAATGATATCGGATCTCTATGTGCTTCGACTTATCATGGAATACAGGATTCTCTGTCATCTTTATGTAGCTCTGGTTGTCACATAGGATCAAGGTTGCTTCCATCTCTAGGTCAAATAGATCGGTTAGCAACTTTCGAAGCCATATAGCTTCATAGCTGGCAGAACACGCAGCAATGCATTCTGGTTCCACTGTGCTGAGAGCAATGCTGGATTGCTTTCTACTCTACCACGAGATCATGGTTGATCCCAAACTGAAACAACATCCATAAGTGCTTTTCTTGTCAGCAACGCTTCCTGCCCAATCTGAATCAGTGTATCCACTCAATGTGAAATCATGATCTCCACCATAACTGAGACCACAATCTAATGTACCCTTAAGGTACCTCATCACATGTTTTGCAGCCACAAGGTGAACATGTTTGGGTTCTACCAGAAACTGACTCAAGGTGTTCACGACAAAACAAATGTCTGGTCTGGTGTTCGTTAGGTACATCAACGATCCAATAATCTGTTTGTACAGCGTGGCATCAATCGGTTCTGACGAAGTGTCGACCAACAACTTCAGCTTCGCTTCCATGGGTGCATTCATGGGCTTGCATTCCAACATGTCGTATCTCTTCAAGATTTCGACTGCATACTTCCCTTGGTTAAGGAAGATCCTCTCTGGACTCTGCCATACCTCAAGACCTAAGAAATAATGC
>ML809513.1:158093-199761 GCA_009831015.1 Picea engelmannii | reverse complement strand
TACCATTAATTACTAGGGTGGGTGAAATGGAGGGGGTGGGGACCTCTTTAAATAGCATTAGTAAGGCAAAATAACCCTCAGCTGCACACCAAAACACCTTACAACTCCAACTTGCATGAGAAAACATGAGCCAAGTACTTTTACGTTACTTAGGTTTTAGGTTTTAGGTTTTAGGGGGTTTTAGGTTTTAGGGACAAACAGACTGGTTTGGTCATAAACCAGTCGACTGGTTCGGTTTATTGGCCGGTTTGAACCAGTCGACCATCAAACCGGTCAAACCGGCCGGTTCCGCTTCCGGTTCACCGGTTTTTAAAACACTGGCTGAAACAGGCACCAACAACTTGATATGCGAGAATCAACAACTATCTTCAAAGCTTGGATTTTTCCAAGAGTGCAGCCGATCCCAACCTTTATTTTAAGGTAATAGAAAATCATCCTCTAATTTTGATTCTATATGTTGATGATTTATTTCTTATTGGAGAGGAACAATCGATAGCTCAGTGTAAGAGGGAGCTCACTTCTGAATTTGAAATGAAAGACATTGGACTCATGCATTACTTCCTTGGTTTGGAGGTATGGCAAAGATCAGATGAAATTTTCCTTTCTCAAGGGAAGTATACAATTGATATATTGCGTAGATTTGGTATGCTAGATTGTAAGCCCATGTCTACACCCATGGTATCTAACTTAAAGAAGTTACATGAGTCAGATTCTGGATCAGACTTGGTGGATCCATCCTTGTATAGGCAACTTATTGGATCCTTAATGTATTTGATCCATACAAGGCCTGATATATGCTTTGTTGTAAGCGCCTTGAGTCAGTTTATGTCTGAGCCAAGACACAGACATTGGAGTGCTGCTAAACATGTTTTCAAATATTTGAGAGGATCCATTGAATATGGACTTAGATACACTTCTAGTGGAGGAGTGTTGCTTCATGGTTATGCTGATTCAGATTGGGCTGGGAGCTCAGTGGACTGGAAGAGTACTTGCAGATACTCTTCCATTAGACTTGGTGGATCCATCCTTGTATAGGCAACTTATTGGATCCTTAATGTATTTGATCCATACAAGGCCTGATATATGCTTTGCTGTAAGTGCCTTGAGTCAGTTTATGCCTGAGCCAAGACACTGACATTGGAGTGCTGCTAAACATGTTTTCAGATATTTGAGAGGATCCATTGCATATGGACTTAGATACACTTCTAGTGGAGGAGTGTTGCTTCATGGTTATGTTGATTCAGACTGGGCTGGGAGCTCAGTGGACTGGAAGAGTACTTCGAGATATTGTTTTACCTTGGGTTTAGCTATGATATCTTGGTCAAGCAAGAAACAGAGCTCTATAGCACAAAGTACAACTGAAGTAGAATATATAGCAGCGAGTAATGCAAGCAGGGAAGCAGTGTGGCTGAGAAAGTTTCTATCTGGGTTGTTTTAAGAGAGATTAGAAACAACTGTTATCCATTGTGATAACCAAAGTTGCTTAAAGCTCACAGAGAACTCAGTCTTCCATGACAGATCAAAGCATATTGAGATGAAATATCATTTCATCAGAGACATGGTCCAAAGACGTACCATCAAGCTGCAGTACATTCGTACTGATGAGCAGATAGCAGATATTTTGACTAAGCTTCTGTCTCTTGGAAAATTTGTGTACTTCCGGGACAAGCTTGGTATGGTAGAAAATGTGTCCCTCACTGAGAGGGAATAGCAGCATCAAAATACATTCTCCAATGTGAGGCCTTAAGTGGCCATCCTGAAGCTATCCAGGGAGATTTGGAGAATCAATCAGTCTTGTGAGGTATTGACAAAAGTCAGAGGGAACGTACAACCTCTGTGAGTCAAACCAAAAATCAAGACGGACGAGATGCTATGTAATTCTAATGCAAAAGTCAGGGGGAACGTACAACCTCTGTGAGCATAGACAGACTAGTGCAAAAGTCAGGGGGAACATACAACCTCTGTGAGCCTAGTCAAGTCTTGTGAGCTTTGTGTGTCAAAGAAAAAGTCAAGACAAGTCTTGTGAGCTTTGTGTGTCAAAGCAAAAGTCAGGACAAGGAAATGTGAAAAATTCTCCTAGGTCTTCATGATGAGCTATGAGCATTCCTTAGGGACTGGCCACCCCTAAGTGAAATAACTCTAGCAGTTTACCATGGTTAAGGAGAACTGGATAATCACATTCCATGATCCTTATCTGCATAAGGATACAAAACTTCTTGTAATATATTGATCCTATCAACAAGTCAATGATCGTGTGCAATAGAAAGAACTGTGTGGATGCGGATGCTTGAAGAATACCCTCTTTGCTGAGAGGGAGTGTTAAAATGTAAAGCAATTGCAGAGGATATTCCTCAAGCAGCTTCAAGCTGCACCCTTAAGCTAACCCCTTAAGCTGCCCACTTAAAGATGCCCCCTTGCCAACTGTCTCTTGTCTTAGCCGCCCTCCTCTAAAGTAAGTCGGCTACCTACTCTAGCTGCTATCCTAAGCTAAGGCAACCCTAACCTAAACTCCTAACCTAGACTCTTTACTATTTAAAGAGAGGGAGGCGCCCTCTTCTAGTTCATTCTTGATATTAGTTTTGCATATCAATTTGTCTTAAGAGTTCTGTACTCAAGTTTCTGAGGGAGCAACTAAGGTTATTCTGAAGGAGCAGCTAAGGATTTTCTGAGTGAGCAGCTAATAGTATTTCTGAGTGAGCAACTAATAGTATTTCTGAGTGAGCAACTAATAGTATTTTTGGAGGAGCAACTAGCATATTCAGAGGCAACAACTAGACTATTTTTGGGTAGCAGCTAGTAGCGGATAATCTATTCTGTAGCAACCTTCTTTCACTCTTTTCTAAGAGATTTTCTGGACAACATCTAAGAGTCATTCTGGGAAGCAACTAAGACACTCCTGTAGCAACAAATTTACTCTGTTCTGAAGGTATTCTAACAACAACTAAAGGCTGTTCTGTAAAGGACCTTTTCTGAGGGTTGTAATACTCAATTCTGGGTAGCATCTTTCACTTATTCTGAGGAAGCCTTAAGAGCAATCCAGAGTCAACCATTAAAGGGAAGATTTGAATCAGCTCAGCTACAGTATAAGCTACAGGTTTGAGGGCAATTTTGTAATAGAGACTTAGTGCTATTGCCTTGTAAATTTATTGTACTTGATTGATTGATCAATAAATCACAGAAGTTTGCTGGGTTTTCGTCCCCTTGAGGGTTTCCCAGGATAATATTTATGTCTCTGTGAATGAGTGATCTTCCTATGATTCTTATGTTTTTGTTTATCATTTAAAAGAGGCAAAGAACACTACTGATATCTTCTATCTCTGTTTATGCTTGAAAATTAACACATACCCCATATCCTCGAGAGCTGATATAGAGAGTAAGTTAACCTTTAGCTCTGGCACATACATCACCTCATCCACCCCCAGAGACACTCTTGACTCTAGATGGAATCTGACGCATCCAACCCCCTTTACTGCATGCCTGGTGCGCACCCCATTCTTCACATGGCAGTCTGAGCCCGTCTCCGAAACACTAAGGAACACTGACCTCATTCCCGTCATATGGCGAGATGACCCACTGTCCATAAACCATGCCCCGCTGTCTTCAAACTCAGCCAATCTGTAACTGCTAGAAAGAGTGGCAACCAAAGAAAATTTGTCCTCGAATTTCTCTGCAAACACATCCATCTCAGTAGATACTGTAGCTGCTACCTTTGACTCCTTGTTAGGACACTTGTTGGCATAGTGGCCAGTTTTGTGACATGCAAAGCATCCCACTTTGCCCATGTCCTGCCTCCCGCTCCACTGCTCTTCTTTGCATGAAGAGCCACATTCTCCTCCTCCTCACTCTTCAGTTGACTAGCTTGAGATGCATCCACTAGCAGCTCCTCCTGGGTGAAGTCGTCCCACAACCTCTCCCAGTCAGGGAGTTTCTCCCGTGCAACCACTCCTCGGACAAACATGTCCCACTGCTTGGTGAAACCATTCAAGGCTGCCCTCACTAGCTCGGTCTCTCCCACTGCTGTAAGTTCATCTCGAATCTGAGTGAACTTTGTGAGGTAAGTGACCACCGACTCTCCCTTGGACATCTTCGTGCTTCTCAGCTTCTATCTGAGCAACATCTTTCTACTCTGGTTGTCAGACTGGTATAGCTTTACCAGGGCTCCCACATTTCCTTTGCTGTCTTCTTGCCAGAAAAATGTGGAATGATGTGGTCCTTGAAACCATCCGCAAGTATCCTTCTGGCCTTGACATTCTTCTTGGCATGGAAAGCTAGCTGTACTAGATCAACTGGGGCTGTCACTTTGCCTTCTGCAAGTTCCAGCAGCCCATTCTCCTCCAGCACCAAGATAATTTGCTCCCTCCAAGGACAGAAATTTGAGGCTCCATCTAGCCTGTCCTCAACCCTTAATCCTGCACTGGCCATTTGAGTCTGCTGTCTTGTTTTCACCCACACACTTCCTGGTCACACGTCCCACTTGCTGATTTACTCCTCCTGATCTGCACAACAAGTCACTAGGTTCTTTCTGTATTCAGAGGCTGAGCTTTGATACCATGTTTATTTTACTCTATAACTCGGTCACTGAAATAATTGCCAATAATTTACTCAAACACAGAAATTATACTAGCTGATATAATTATGGAAATTATGCAGATTACCTACAACTGAGTTATAAATCAGATTTTAATAGCAAAAGAAACAAAAAAATCACACACATAAATTGGACAACACAGGAAGTACCCTGGAAACCCCAGTATGGGGAAAACTAGCAAAGAGGGGGCTTTATTTCGGCTCTTGAAAGAAGATTACAGCAACATACAAGATGAAATTTCTTACTGAAATTTCCCAGCAGAATACACTTCCTTCCTTCAGCAAATTCGCCCAGCTAATGGCTGTGTGGCCAACTAGATTTTGGACTGTACGGACCAGCCTGTACGGCCTGTGTATGACCCAGGTACTGCCTGTACGGTCTGTCCAAAAATTGTTTGCTGCTGCTGGTCGAATTTGGCCTTGATTTGGCCTCTTTTCCTCTGCCTAAGATGCCCAGAAAATAGCCTACTAGAAGCTGCTGTAGTTGGCCTGAGTTCGGCCTCTCTTTGCTGCACAGTATGGCCTGACTTTGGCCTCTGCTGGCTGCCCAAAAGCTGGCCCAGAACTCGCCCTTCTCTGCTGTTGATCCTCCTCTTCTCTCCCAGCCAAGCACCCCTCTCTCTCTCACTTGCTCAACCTCACAAATGAGAATGTGTTCTGTCCTCTCACCCTTAGCCTCCTTTTATTTCCCTAGCAGCCCCCCATTCCCTTTGACATGTGTGCCAAGGCTTGGCCTTAATGGCTGAGAATTGGGGCTGCTGGACCCCACTCTCCACTAGGAGTTGTGCCCCCCTTGGACAGGGACCCACACTCCACTTGCAGCCACCTTAGAGGTGCGCTTTCCCTCCTTGGGCGCCACATTCCACTCAAAGATGAATTTTGCTGCAAGCCTAAGTCTACCTTAGGCTAAGAAATACAAAGGCTGATCTGAGTTGTTTAAGGTGTCCCTCAGCTGGCCTAGGACACATAGGAACAACTGAGACACCAAACCGAGCTAAAACTAACACAATCCTCCTCCGATAAACTGGAGGTTGTGGGAGACTCTTGTTATTCATGTAATTATGGATGCCCCATGAAAATTTGGTACCTGGCTTTCCTATTTTCCTCTAAGTCCGTTGGTTGAACCTGATTCTTGTGAAGATATGTTTGAGGCCTTACCTTGCTAAGGGAGCCTTTGTTTGTGGAGCAAGGTGAGAAGATATGGATATCCCAATTCCAATAAAAGAGCAGTATGACTTGCTCAAGAGAATAGGAAAATGTGTAAGATCATAAGGAAATCTCAACTTGTACTGTACATGAAAGCTGGGGTCTTTAAATAAAGAAAACATCTACTACATGTGATTAAGACCTCTTTACGTAATTGTTCTTTTTGATAAAAGGGAGTGTTTCACTTCAAAAGTGTGTGTTAGAAATTCTATTTTGCACTTTCAGTGTGTTAGAAAATTGAGCACAATGAAACCCTATATTTAATATCTTAATGTAGTCATCCTTCCCTCCTTTGTTGAGAAAGAAGTTGTCCCCAATTTTTGTTATAAATGAGGGAACTATTGTTCAAAAGTGGATTAGAAAATCAACTTGTCTTGCTAAGAAAAATTGCCCTTCTTATTTGAAAATCAACGAATCCGTAGTTTGAAAAAAAAAAATTCGTGTTGGAAAATTTCAATTTGTAACTCACTTCATAAATTCGCTTTTTGGACAATAAAGACAGCTTGCATATGCAAGACAAGTGGTTTCCCAATCTGGTTTTGTGTAGCAGTTCCCTCATTTACTTGGATAATTTCTCTGCGATGCAGGGAGAAACAATGGGCACCTGGGGGATTAGAGCTAGGATTTCATCATGCTCATGAGATGTTGTAATATTAGATATGTACTTTAGAATGTGACTTATACTTGGTATGAATTTGTAATAGGTACTCATGTCACAAAATACTATGTCTAGACTCATAAATTCACTTTTTAAACAATCACTGTTAGGTTGAATGTGTCAATCACATATACTGTAGGCATTTCCTCTTTTAAAGGCTACAAATTTTAAGTTTTTATATATGATTGAAGTTCGAAAATAGATTTACTTATTCTGTAATCTTTGAGCAGGTTTTGCTTCTTTAGTTTTAATCTGCATTTAGGAAGTCCATTGTTTCTCATCTTGTTTCATGGTTCATATAAATCAAACTGCTGTGATCCTAAGGAAGTCTCCCATAATAGAATTTATAATCTTGTGTTTCATCCCAGTTTCTGAAACTCATCCTCACCTATGCAGGGAGGGGCAGTCTATAATTGCAGCATGGCACGTTGATATGTCTATCTTGATGTATTCTAATTTCTATTTATGTACGGTAGTGTCAACGACATATACTGTAGGCATTTTCTTTATTTAAAGGCTACAACAAAACTCATCTTTGAAACTGCCAAAAGCCAGGAGATTCTTTCCTTCCTCTTGTTGACACCACAAGTTTACCGAGTTTGGATGCAGGATGAAGCTATTTCAATGAAAAATATGGTAATTTAGCTCGTCAATAATATCACATGCTTGTTTTGGGCCGAAGACCATCTTGACAAAAGAAATGATTCAACTGCAACTCACCGCAAGAAAATTGCTCTTTGAGTACGGAGAAAATTACTGATTACTTTACAAGTTCATGGCCTATACAAGATAGTACAAAAATAAGTGATCGTTATAGGGGTATGATATGAAAATCTATATTTAATTAAAAAAGAAATCTCATTGTTAATTTGTTTATTTTTCTTTCATGTCTAAATAAGGGCTTTCTAGTTTTTGGGCATTTTAGCTGAAAATAAAATATCTTGACAATTATTAACTTGAAATCATTTATGTTGCCAGAGAATCAACTCACAATGGATGTCAAACACTTACTAATTTTATTGGGTAAATTAATAAAGAAAAAATAAGTTTCTTAGTTAAGCCTTGTTTTCCCTTAAGTTTCTTAGTTAAACCACATGGCTGTGGAAAAGCGCTAAAACTACAATGCTGATCAGGAAGCCATCACAGCTCATTATTTGTTGTTCTGTTCAAAACATTTGTACTATCTGTAGATTTTGTGGCTTAGGATGAATTGGATGCAATAGAAGTGTAAAACTATCATCATTGGATAAGGCAGTTAAGATTAGGATAGTGTTTGTATATGCTAGCTTAATCTGCCCCAGGTCAAAGTTTTCTCAAGAGTCGTTTTAAGGACATAAGATTATGAACAGGTACAGGCATCCTAGGATTATTGTGTCTTTTTTTTTATTATGGCCATCATAGGGTTTCTCAACTTGAATAATTATTTCGATTCTGTTTATTTTCATGGAGTTATTTATTATAAAGATCGTGATCCAAATGAACAGGAACAGGCATCCTAAGATCATTGTGTCATTTCTTATTATGGCCATCTTAGATTTCTAGGAATTTAAATGCAGAGAACTAATGGAGGGTTCCTCAACTTGAATAATTGTTTTGGTGCTTTTCACTTTCATAGAGTGTATTTAAAAAAAAATTGTTATACTGGATGTTTATATTAGAACCTTGCATTCTCTTTGGTTTTTGGATAAATTTTATTATCTATGTTGTCGTAACTGCATCAGACAACTTGCAGATGATGTTGTGGAGCACTGGTTTTATTTATGTAGTTTTAGTTCTTCTCCAAGATTAAGTAAACCTGACTTGAACTTGTTAGCTGATTATTTGATAAATTGCATAGTTGATATTATGAGCATTTCTAGATAGTCCCCGCCCACATGATTGAATAGTAAAAAACTATGATTTTTACATTAGGTCATGAATATATCATTAATCATCAAGCCTGAAATTGTAAATATCAGACTTGTCATTCATCTGGGAAAGTCTGATATTTGCATTCATATTTTTATGTATGAGTGCCCTAGCAATTCCATCATGGCAATCCTTCGTCTTAATATTCCCAATACTTCTATTGATATGGCATCTCACTGATAATACCTCTTGTCATTTTTATGACAAAGTTACTATCCTCGGCATGGCAGTAAACTTCTAAATTTATATGCAAATCTGCTATAACTATTTTTTATTATAAAAAATGAAATTTTTGCTTCTATAATATGATGAATAGCTACTTACTTTAGTGATACTGACCTTTTGTTTTTGATTTCCTCTATGAAGATTTCACTTCTCAAGTATTTTTGTGGCCTCTTGATTGAAACCATGATTTTGGAAAAATGTATTGCTTGTGCTTGTTTTTACTGGCATACTTTGAGTCTAATCTTAAGATAAAATTGCACTGTCATGTCATTTATCACAGATGGCTGCAAGGAAAAGATGCAAGCGGCACTTGGCCGAAACAGAGGAGTTTACAACAAGCAACAATGAAGGCTTTTTGCTTGATTCTTTAACCATTTCAACAGCTTATCTCAAAATGAAGGCACTGTGCATGCATATTGGCAATGAAGTGCATACTGATATTAAAATCCACAATCAACACATTCTTCCAAGGTATTCAGCCTGATCAAAGCTGTGAATCTTCACATTCTAAATCTTATAGTTTATCTCTGTGTTGACTGAGCAATGTTTAAAGGGCAATGCATGAATATATAATACACTTACAGACATCTATTTCTATTTAGCTGGTTTTAAACTATCTGCTACAATTATTTCTTTAAGTTCTTTCCTCTTTGAGGTCCCCAGTCCCTCTTTTCTGTCTGATCAAAGAAAATTATCATTGTTCTTAAAAATAGCTTCCTTTAACAGTCGTGCCTTCATTGTGCCTTCTTTTCCAGCTGCATAGATCTCCCAAATATAACTGCTGGTGTATACAGTGTGGAGCTGAGCAATAGATTACGACAATTTCTTGTTGCTTGCCCTCCCTCTAGCCCTTCCACACCTGTAACGGAGCTTTTAATTGCGACTGCTGACTTTCAAAGGGATCTTGCATCCTGGAATATCTGGTATGTCCAGCATGGAAAACAAGTTCTCATAGTTGATGGTTTTTCTTTCATTCATTCTGTCCTGAAAAGTATTATGTTTTACAAGCCTGAAGGGATGATCTAATATGGTTTTCTTATCTGCATAAATTTGCAGTCCAATAAAAGGAGGTGTGGACTCAAAGGATTTGTTTCATCTGTACATTGTCCTTTGGATCCAAGAAAAACGCCTTCATCTGCTTGATTTGTGCAAGTTCGATAAGGTGAGTTGCAAGACAATCTAGTTATTATCTTATAAATGAGTGTATGTTAATTTTGGGATCTATTATAAATGATTCATTGATTGTATATTCTTCAATGTGATTAATTGATACCTTAGAGTCGTCCCATTTTAGTAAAATAGTTGGACTTAAAGGCACCCTGAAAGGCATGATATTGAATAGTACTCACTTTGGCTGAACATCATTGCATTGTAGGTTCGATGGACGGAAACAACCACACAACACTCAACATCACAATTTGTTGAGGAAATGTACGAGCATATCAAAGAAACTCTGAATGAGTACGAAGTCATTGTTAATCGTTGGCCTGAATACTCAGTTGATTTGGAAAATGTATGTGGCAGAATATTTCTTACATTTTATCATGGAGCTGAATATAACAAATTACATTTTATCTGTAATTCGTGATTCCAGTCTTCATTTTCTATTCAACTTTTCAAAGTCCAATATGTTAAACTTATTAAAGACATTGGTTGAATTGAAGGCAATTACAATTATTGAGAGGGCAGTGGTGAGAGCATTGGAGAAACAGTATTCTGAGATCTTGATTCCTTTGAAAGATAGTATGATACCAAAGAAATTTGGCCTTCAGTACATGCAAAAGTTAACCAGAGGCAATGCTGTATGTCTTTACAGTGTTCCCAGTCAGGTAAGGCCTTTTTGCTAGCACTTCAGTTTTTTATTTAGAGAGTTCTCTTCATCCCTTTTTCATGTAGAAGACAATCATGGTCTCTGCATTTTACATTTTAACATTTTTCTAGATCTATATGGCGATAATAAATGTTCTTTGATGTGCAGTTGGGATTATTTTTGAACACTATCAAGAGGATCCTTGATGTATTGCACCCTAAAGTTGAGACACAACTCAGGTCCTGGGCATCTTGCCTGCTTATACCTGTAACTGGAGATAGGAAGATGGTATTTGGAGAGCAAATGAATGGGATTACTGTTATGTTGAGAACTAAGTACAAGTCCTTCTTGCAAGCGATTGTGGAGAAACTTTTGGACAATGTACGTGTATGCTATTTTTATGTTAGTTGATCTGGAATTATGCTTTGTCAATTAACTATTATGCTTGAACTTTGAAGTGTGAATGTCACCTGAACCTGAACTGTAAGTATTAGTTCGAGAAAAATGTCTTTTGTGATTCTTTTATGCTTGAACTTTGAAGGCTTTCTGCAATGATCTTGGTGCAAAAGCTTATGAGATTGATCTTGCCTGAAATGAATGTGCATGATAGAACTTTGGAAATAAATTAATTGAAGGATTTCATGCTGATCTTTTTGGGGGGCTGAATGAACATTTTTTCTTACGTTGATCATGGTTTGATGAATTGTAGTTAATCAATACGGCTGTGTTAAAATGGCCCATGCTGATCTTGTTCTTGATCTTTCTAGATGCTTTGGAATTGAAGCCTCTTCTAATAGATTGATTACAAAATGCAGACACATGTGCAACGCACAACAAAACTCAAGAGAATTCTTCAGGACACAAAGGAAGCAGGAGGTGAAAATGAAATTCGAGAAAGAATGCAGCCCTTAAATGCTCAGCTCATGGACACTATTTGTCATCTGCATGATATCTTTACCAGCCGGATTTTTGTTGCCATTTGTCGTGGATTTTGGGATAGAATGGGGCAGGTCTCTCTCTCTCTCTCTCTCTCTCTCTCTCTCTCTCCTTCTCTCTAATAATTTCTGCACATCAATCCACACATTTTGGTTGACTGTTCAACAAAAGGACTGCCTTAACAGAAAATCTGATAAAACAAATACATCTTACATAATTCTGATGCATATAGGTGGTTATGGTTGCAGGAAGTCCTCTATTTCTTAGAAAACAGGAAAGAGAATAGATCTTGGTATAAGGGTTCTTGTTTTGCCTTGGGGGTAAGAACCTCACTGTGTCTAATTGCTTTTATTTTTCCATTCCTTTGAATGTATGCATCTGCTTCACATATAGAATGTTTTTCCATTTTTTGTATGTATGCATATTCTTCACATATAAAGAAATTGTCCAATCTTCTCTCTCTATACTGTCTCATTAATGCATCTAAGCAGTATAGTGGAACTGACCATACAATGATATCTATGGTTTACTTCTGTACTCTGTTCAGATTCTGGATGATACTTTCGCATCTCAGATGCAGACGTTACAAGGGCATACTCTGCAAGAAAAGGATCTGGAGCCACCACGTTCTATAATGGAAGCACGCTCTATGCTATGTAGAGATACACCTGATGGTGCAGATTCATCAAGTTATTATTACCTCTAGGAACATAGTAAATCAAGCCAGGTGTCGGATAGTAAGTGCATTGTCTTTCTATCTACATCTCTTCATTTGTCTTCAGGAAATAAAAGGTGATAGCATGCAGTCAATCTGTGTGCTTTTTCCAGGCTGCTTGTATGTATTGGCAAAGAGATGTTTATTTTAGGGTTGTCTATAAAGGTAATGATTATTTTAGAAGTATAAAAAAAAATCCAAAAAAAGAGTAGAGGATCTCAGAAACTTGTGTTTCTGATGTTTCTCGGCCATGATGTAGATATCAGAGTCTAGAGCCCCGAATTATTTTATTGTGGTCAGTTAGTTATAGGTGCTTAGTTCAAGTCAAATCACAGGGAAACCTGTCTTTGTTTGTAGATTAGTTTCTGCATTCTAGTCCATGCTGCTGCCGAAACCCTTGAATTCAGGGGCAGGCAGCACTATTTTTTTATTCAATAAATTCTTTGTCCACGCCCATGGCTCTTGAGTTCAGTTCCAGCAGTATTTTCTGTTAACTTGATCTGTTTTTCTAATTTCCTTCCCCTCTTGTGGAATAAATTCGGTTGTGAGAAGAGAGGGGTGAGTATACATTTCTAAGTTCTAACAGAGGATTATGAGCCACAATTCTGCGTGAGGAATTTTCAACAATTGTCTTTGCTCTCGTGGGGACAACTAATGTTCTTCGCTAAGAACCCGTGATCCATAGATTCTGAAAACAGTCTCTAGCCAGCTAAGTTCTGTCAGAGCTGACAGGTTTTGCTACTGATAGGCATATGCATTTACAAGTTGGCACAAAGTTGGTCAGCAGAAGCGTTTCACAGAATATAATGCGAATTAACGGCCATAAAACTTGTTAAGTAGTTTGGATGCTCTCGCGAGAAAAATGAAAACAATATTCACAATCTAAGTCCAAACGTATTTATTTTTATGCTATTAATAGTTCACATAAACAAATAATCTCTTGCAAAGTAATTGTTATTGTCATGGCGTAAACCTGATATATAAATGGCAGTGATTAAGCATAACATTTAGGCAAAGGTTTTTAATCCGTTTTGGAATTATGAGAAATGTTTTTTTTTTTTTTTTCTAATTAAAATTAAAATATGAATCTGTAAGGATTCATGAACACAAAACTTGGTACTAATTACAAAAGGGATTCATGAACTCTAACCTGTTACTAATTACGATATTTTTTTGGTTTGACTATGAATCTTTACTTTCACCAATTTATTAACTTATCCATGTTAATGGATATAGAACTTATGACCATTACGTTTTAAACTGGTTTATGTTAAAAAATCTATAAATTTACAAATTTATTTCATAGATTTTAAATGAATGAAATTTAATTAAAAAATCTATAAATTTATAATAAATAAATTGTTAAATATTATTGTTAACAAATTTAAATGAATAAAATTTAATAAAAAAATCTATAAATTTATAATAAATAAATTGTTAAATATTATTGTTAACAAATTTAATGGGAAATGTTAATGTTACATAATAATATTAAAATAATAATAAAATATTAAAATAGTAATTAAACTAATAACTAACATACCTTTAAGTGGGGAAAGAGATTGCCCCAAAAAACTAATAAACTTATTTTTTTATGGTCATAAAATTGAGTGAGAAAACAATCAATGAAACAAAGATAATATAGAGAAATAAATAGTATATAAATATTTCCAAATATATAGTAAAAACAAAAAAAATAGATATCATCTAATTACAACTTGATATGAAAATGCAATAAATAGATGACAACTTTTATTATCATCATTAATCACTAATAAATACAAAATCATGTTATTGATGTTAGCTAGAAGTAATTTTACATTAATTATTTGTAAGATAAATTATATATATATTCTCGAAAAAAGGAAGACCTAGATATTCCTCACATTATATTTTAAATATGCAATGAGTTCAAAAACTAAATATGGTTACATTATTGTAAAAATTGTATATAAATTCTCACATGAGAGTTGTCTATTTTGGCGTCCATTTAAATTCTCACATGAATTAAAGTATTGCTATATCATGGGAAAAATGATATTATTTCTCTTAGGAAGAAAACTAAAGTTTTTAAGTTTTGTGACAAAAATTGGTCAAGTTATAGAGGACTTCCAAGTCAAACTTTGCTTTTCATAGAAACGAAATGAATTGATTTGCTTCGGACAACTTAGACGGTAGGAATAAGTTTGATGCTCAAGTAATTGAGGGTCTCAAAATATGGCTTTTGTGTTGGCCTAGAGTTTTTAACGGTTTGCAAGGTTTACTTGCGAACTAGATGAGAAAATCAACGAGTACCTTTATAAGTTTTTATACCCAAACATGAAAATATTTATTATTCTACTTAGAGATTTTTGTTGAGTCCAATTTCAACTCTTACTTTGAGGTCTTATTCAATTTTGTAACTATAGTTTCTACCTATTTCCATTCACTCTAAGAAAATCTACATTTTTTTTCCACTTTTGGAAAATTTGAATAAAAATAGGCTTTTCCTTGTTTCATTAAGAAGAGTCAACACTTCTCATAATTTGTTGATAATATAATAAGCCCTTTTTAAAAACAAGTGTATTGGTAAAACTTCTTAAAAAAAAGATGTTGTCTAAACATTCCACTCTTTAACTATTTCACCCAAAGCTAGTCAAAAAAGTATCGATTGCTCACATTTTTAAATGGATTTATTATTTTTATTAATATTTTTTATAAAATAGATATTTACATAATTATTTAATCTTCACCTTGTTTACAATCCAAATAAACATTTTTCTCTTTCCTTCAAACTCGAATATGAATAACAATAGTAGAGTAAGCTAATGACATCCATTGTCATTAAAAGTTAAAAAATCTATTGAATCCCCAATTCCTACATAGTTTTATGAATAAAATGAGAACATACCCTTAAACTATATCTTTATTGAGTATGCTATAGTTTTATGCAAATATGTTACATATGTTTCAAAATTGTATGCATGCAAGTTAATCATTATTTGTTTATGTGTTATAAGGCCTGGTATCACATATGAACCCCAAAAAAGAGCTTCTAGAAGAAACATAATTACATACACTTTTCTAAAATAAAATTTCTAATGGAAGTTCCCAATTCAATGATTTATATTTTCAGTTTATATTAATGAATATTGTCAGAGGAACAAAAGCATTGAGATACACAAAAGAATACAAACCATCATAGCTTATAAAATAAAATTTTAAATTACTTTATCATTATTATTATCCATTTTAAATAACTTTATCATTATCATTAACCAGTGTAGTGGGTTAGAATTGTGAAAGTGGAATTAAGTGAATGGAAAAAAAAGTCTTTCACCTCTTTTCACTAAGAAACCAAATCACATGGAAACTGAATATTGTGCAACATGCAAACTTATTACATTATGATATTACATCGATGTAACGTCCATATAGTTAACAACAAAACCTTAAATGTTTTTTTTGGTAAGTAATGTTGACTTGATTCTCCTTTGAGTACAATTTGAAATTCTGACTTGATTCACCTTTGTGTACAATTTGAAAATCCATGGTTTAATCAAAACATGGACATAGGCTTCATAGTATGCAGTTGATTGGAACATTTCATAGGTTTTGTTCTTTTCTAAATTCTCAAACTTACCTTCATTGCTGGGAATCAACTTCAAAGCAATGCTTCCCTTCTCAAAGGTTTTGCTGTCTCTGTGCTTGACAACTCCCCATACATAGTTCTGAAATCCATCTGAGGAAATGCATAGCAGTGAGCCAAACATCATTTGTTTTGAATTTGTTGCCCCTTCCTTTGTTGTTTTCAAAACAATGCAATGCTCCAGACCTTGATCCCCACATTGGATTCCGACAAATTTTATGTTCTTGTATCGACTGATATTATCTGGAACAATGTTCTTGCAGAAACCTTGAATACCACGTCTCAGTGAGGCGAATCAGTCCTCACGGACTAAACGGAAGTGCGTAGACAAGTATTCGTCAATACTGTAATAAGTTTGGCATAGTCGGTTGATAGGCAATGTTTCCGGACTCTGGGAAGATATTTCATCTTCGGTTAGTAAAATTGGCAAACTCCCCACGTCCTTCGATCCCTGTGTGCATAACCAACCAGTCATGAAGATTTAATTTGTAATTATCTTCAAATACAATGTACAACAAAATTATCTTCAAATACATTGCTAAACAAAAAGATTTATGGGATTTCTAATTATTATTTTTTTTTAAATTAATGAATTTGGGTTAACATGGATCCATTTTCATATGGATTTGGGTTTATGGGTTTAGCCAACCCAGTGGTTGAACCAACGACTTCCCTAGAGGAGACCAACAAGATGGAATTTGACGGAGCCCAACAGGATGGGGAAAATTGTTTGTCACAGGTCGTTTTGACCATAATTTTTTTGAAAACCATCAATATTTTTCTTTAAATGTGTCAAAAATGACATTTGAGCTGTGGAAACCATCAAATTTGACCATCTGTTGGGATTTGAAATTCCAACCCTCGAGCCCAATGATACAGGTTGAATCCAGGGCCGCAAAACATTCATAACTATGATTCACCTTCATGTACAATTTGAAAATCCTCGGTTTAATCACAATAGTCCATATGATGGCCCTGCAACTACATCAACATTGAATGATGAAAGACTAATGATCATAAATTGTATAAAATTGTGATTAGCTGGTATTCTGATTGCTCTTATCACCTTGTGCATATTCACTGAACACCCAATTCTTCAAAAAGTCATTGGAATCGTTGGCACCGATTATGTATTCCCAATTTCTATTTTCCGATTGTAGGTTCCCAATATCGTCAGTTTCTGCATCTCACGCACGAAAGGTTGCAAATTTGTTTTCGAAGATCCTCCCTCTCGAATAGCTTTCGAAGCCATCTCCTTCAAATTCTCTACACGTCTCCTCATTTGCTTTCCCTCATCTTCAATCAACACAAGCCTCACAACTTCCTTCATTCTTTCCTCCTCAGGAATCCCATCTTTGTGCTGGCAAAACTGGACTCCTACACCAAATTGCTCGACGACTTGCTTAGAGTTGAAGTGATGATCTCCAAACATCAGCCATGTGATCAGAGGAACACCCATAGTTATGCTCTTCAACATCTAGTTCCACCTGCAGTGGGTCATGAAGGCGTCG
Source organism: Picea engelmannii (assembly GCA_009831015.1). Classification (NCBI taxonomy): domain Eukaryota; kingdom Viridiplantae; phylum Streptophyta; class Pinopsida; order Pinales; family Pinaceae; genus Picea; species Picea engelmannii. The sequence goes on along the minus strand of ML809513.1, from coordinate 182,577 downwards.
ACTGACGGATAGGAAAGAATAAGAAGTTGAGGCGCCCATCCCCGTATGATTAAGCCTAACCCCTTATTTTTCATTCGATCCTCAAAGCCATGGGGAAGATAGCTGGTTTGAATGACATCTATACCTGAAAGCATGGAGGATGAGTAGGGGCAGGCTTGGAGCCTTTGGGAGCCTCAGGCTTCTTTTCCTGGGAGCCTTCACCTTCTTGGCGGCCTTTGTTTCAGTAGCGGCCACAATAACTTCCTCCACGATGACAGTAACATATGCACGTGGCACTTGTTTACTTGCTGTGGACAGATGACGAAAAAGCGAGAGATAACTCCCCCTAAAAGAATGCCTTCGACGTAATAAAAAAATTATTAATAATAAAAAATAAAAAATTATTAATAATTGATGATGATGATGATGATGATCAACGTCCACTAAGACCGAATTGGTCTATCAGAGCATAAGAGGGTAAGTGATTACTTGCGATTCTTTAGAATTTTGTTTCTGTGCTCGAAAAACATTAAGAGAAGTTTCCAAGATCACCATACTTTTGTTGAGTTAAGAGGTTAGGAAGGTTGGTAGTGTGACACATATTTTGAAAATGAGATCTAATATGTGTATAAGCTAGACAATCTAAGAGAAAGTGATTTTCATCTTCAACCTTCTTAGTGTCACAAAGGTGACACACTCTTTCATCCCATGGCGTTTTAGGAATTGACCAACACCCAGTTTCACTATGGAGCTCATGAGAATTTTTTATTATCTTAGCAATGCTTATTTTTTTCTTTACACTTGGCAAAACAAATAGATAATTTTGATCTTCTAGATTATGGTTGATTACATCTTTATAATACCTTAATTTTATTTTTTCCTCTAACTCTTTATCACACCACATTTTCTCCTTAAATTTTGATTTGACGTTTTTTTCAATAGTATCTTTATTCTGCAAAATTGTGTCTTCCATGATTCCCCAATAGTTTAGCCAAGACCGGGCATCTTTATGTCATCCTCTCTTGAGTCAATGGTGGTTATGACTCTATTTTGAAGCAATTTTAGGAAGCCTCTTGTCTTCCATGTTGTTTAACTTAGTCATAACCATGCTCTCAATGGGGGAGAGGCTTGTTTCTAAGAGGAGGATGGGATATGGCGTATTTCCTTTAATTTTGAGATTATAGGTTATACAATTCTTTTGTATTTGCTCTATCTTTTTCCAAGATTCACGATAGATACTACATTCCCATACTTCACATCAATAAAGAATAACATGTGTAACAAGAGTTTCAAAGAGGAGTTTCTTCTTATCCCAACTCCAAAGATCATCCGATTTACAATTGTTTTCAAGCCCATAATAAGCTTCCATCCCCCAATAATCCTTTCCTCAATACTATAATTCTAATTGAACTTGTGGTGAATATCAATTCCAAGATATTTGTATGAAGTCACTTCCTCCAGTTGTTGTTGTCATATACGAAGGTATCATAAGGTATCTTATTGGATTTAATAATCATGACCTTAGTCTTATCAGTATTAACAGTCATATCCATATTGGAGCAAAAATCCTTGAGGATTCTTAGTTGGTTTTCAAGATCATGGGGACTCCTTGCCATAAGAACGATATCATCAGCATAAAGAAGAAGATTGATGACTATACCAGTGAGAGTAGTGCCGACACAACCTGCTTTTTCCAAGCAATCTTTTAACTTGTCAATGTATATGCCAAAAAGGGTAGGGGACAAGGGACAACCTTGTTTGACTCCGATATTGCAGTTAATCTCTTTTGACTAGCCCCTAGTGTTTTTAAATTTATCAATAACGTTCTCATACATCCTTATTGCAACAACCCTAAACTCGAGAGACACTTTTATCTCTTCCAACCTATTCCAAAGGTTTTTCCTAGGAACCATGTCAAAAGCTTTTCTAAAGTCAACAAAACAACAAAAAATATTCGTTTTAGTATTGCGGAACTCCTCTGCAAAGATCCTAAAGGTAACAAGATGGTCCACAGTTGAATGATATATCTTAAACCCGGCCTGGCCTTTATCTCTTTTACCGTGAATTTCTAGCCAAAGGCTAATCTTCTTTTCCAAAATAATTCCATAAAGCTTGGCTAAAATCGGGCTAATCATAATGCTCCTATAATTAGAGGGAATGTTTTTATCCCCATTTTTAAAAATAGGAACAATGAGGCTTTGTGTCCAGGGTTTAGGGAAGCTCTGCTTGACTGGTAAATTGAAGAGCTTGTGTATGTGAGGGATAATGATTGGCCCTTCGATTTTAAAAATTTCAGCTTGGTAGCCTTCAATGTCCTTAGCTTTCCCATTTGCAAGCCCCTTAACCCTGAACTCTATGTCATCTAAAGACAAAACTTCTTCCTTTGTAGGGACAATAGGAATGGTGTCCATGGCATTAGGGAACTCGTAATAATACTAATAAAAAATATTATTAATTAAAATAATAATTAATAAATGAAAATTTAATAATAAAATAGTAAAATTTTATGTAGTCTCATTTTTACTCAAATAAATAGCAAGGAGCCTAGATTCATTTAACTCCGAATTTATCAAGCCCTCACAGGGATCAAATCTCTTGAGGTGCAGACCTCTTTTGAGAAATGTGATCCTTTAATAGATCAAAAGTTAAATGAATATAAACTAGTTAAAATAAATAATTATTATAATGATACTTTAAATAAAAAATCATTCTTTAAATAAAACCATGATCATGAAATAAAAAGGTAATATAAATTATAAAAAATGCATATTATGTATTTTATTGTACTATTGTATGGATGTAAGAGTAAGTCTATGGACACTAGTAATTAATTGTATATCTAATTCATGAAACACATATATTTTTGATAATTCAAAAAATTAGTTTTTGTTAAGTTCCTTCAACTTGAACTTAATATTTAATAGTCTATTGAATTGGATAATTTTTATTTTAAAACTACCTTTTAATTTGATTTTAAAATTGTTTTTCAATTTTAAAATTTGTATGTGACAAAAATGATTTTACTCATTTACTTTGGATCCTTTCGTATAAAAGATTGTAAAAAGTAGCTTAAAATTGATGACAAATCCTTTCATTGAGAAAAATCATTATAATATGAAAAACAAAAGAAATCAATGCTATATAAAAATAAAAAATCTATCCAATTCAATAGACAATGCTCCAATTTATGTACATACCATTTTAAATTTAATCCTCTATATTAATATGTTAAATTAATTAATTTCTTAATGATTACGTGGTCTCATTACTATGTCAACATCACGGGCTACCTAATTGAGGCCCATCAATTAATATAAAAACGAACACATAATCAATATAAACTAAAACCAGCTAAGAGTAAAAATTAAATTAATATAAAAACGAACACATAATCAATATAAACTAAAACCAGCTAAGAGTAAAAATTAATGAAAATGTCAAAAAAATATACCAATTAAAGAAACCTTTAAAAAGATAAAGAGAAAAAAAAAACAAAAAACAAAAATATATGTTATATAATTAAGGAAAACAAATATATAAACACAATTATATATGAATCACAGATATAAGGGCAGATTAAGATTATATAATAAAAAAACAATGACATGAGGCCACAAATGAGGACCATAAAAATGAATACTATTCTATCAAAACAAACAAAATCATGATCAAGGGAAACACAAAGAAATGAGAAAACAAGTGAGATAGTGAAAAGTCTTTGAAAACACATCAAATAACAACTAAGAATCTGAAAAAAGAATAAGAAAACGAGGACCATAAAAATTAATACTATTCTATCAAAACAAACAAAATCATGATCAAGGGAAACACAAAGAAATGAGAAAACAAGTGAGATAGTGAAAAGTCTTTGAAAGCACATCAAATAACAACTAAGAATCTGAAAAAAGAATAAGAAAACAATGAAAGGAGAAGGGGAGGGGGGTGTCCCTATATTTAAACACTTGGTCTAGGAAAGGAAAGATACCAGTGAAAAACGAGGTTGCAGAGGGTGGCAGAGTCACCAGAAGAGGTAGACCCATAATTAGTAAAAATAGGCTCGAGAAGAAAGCGATTCAAAAAGTAACTAGAGCAAAGAGAGATGCCATGGGGGCAAGTAACATGCATCACAGTAAATTTTGTGAAGTAGTTAAAGATGAGTTTGAGGAATTAGAGAAGAAATCTAGGGAAAAAAGGGAGCAGACCCTAACTGAGGAAGTGAATTTGGAAGTATCGGGTTTTCGAGGTGTAGAGACACGAAGCGATTTAAAATAGTAGATATCTACTGGTTAGATAAAACTCTCATTTCTCAAGCCATAGAGTACAAGGACAACTAGCATCACAAAGAAGTCATGAATAAGTCGGAATATATGGAGAAAACATATGATGCTTTAATCAAAGCTCAATGGGGGCTATATGTGGTGGTAGTGGATGATGCTTTAGAAGAGTAGTAGGCAGAAGCCTCTCAACCAAAGTCCCAACCAGACCACATTATGATAGACTCAAATTCTAGGAAGGATCACTAACTCAACTATCCAAGCATGTAGGATTTTTTAGTTTTATTATGGAGTGTCATGGGGTTTCCTTTAAGCCCCTATGTTTATCGATTTTAGGATGTAAGGAAGTCATAGTCTATAAGAGAACTTTTAATTTTTGGTTCAATTTGGTGTTAACTATGTCAAACATTAGTAGTAGTGACAATTATGATTACCATGCATTTTTGTTTTGAATGCATATCTCTGCTGGAAAAACCTAGACATTCTCTGAATGTAATGTTGTAATCTTTATTTGTATATTAATAGTGAATCATAACGTAACTTACAAAAAAAATATCAATTGGTTTAATGTGTCTTCAGGTAAAGTGCGTTTCTTTAATATGTATTGTATTTATCTAATCCAATGGTCACAATCTTGTTCTATACATAAAATGATTCGACGATTCATCTTCTCCTCGATATTAATGATTGTATTGGTCTGTGGCTTAACACCCAATTTGTCCATGATCTCTATTTAAAGAGCATGACATATCATTTTTTGATGATCAATTGTGAGAAACTCATAATATGTAAATAATTTTCCTTTTGCATTAATATAATGCCTCAACTGGCCATGTTGGCTGGGCCCATAGACCATTTTCCTCTTTGAGGGTGTTACCATGTAATACATTGGTGTATTGTTCTTTGATATATTTTTGTGAGCGGTTTCCTTAAGATGTTCGACCTATGTGGATATACCCTATTTATTGAACATGGTATCAAATCCCCTATGAAGATCGACTCTGACTATTGATTGAGATCCTACACCTTTGTCACTGCATTAATCAAAGGACTTATCGATTCTGTCATTTTTGAACAGTTTCAAGCCAAGAGAACCTTTCCAATGTGTCTAGAGCACTGTTTTCAGTTGGAAACACTTTCCATTTCACCCAAAAAGGTTTCTATTTGCTCAAAATACAACTATTTATATAGATTGCAGCGATACAATTTCATTTCAGTTTAAAAAATCTATTTCATTCTATTTTAATATTTCATTTCAATTTTTCTATTTATGTTTTCTATTTGCTCCATTTTTGGTCTACATATGTTCTTTGTTGTGCATCTTTTGCAATCTCGACAAATAAAAAATAGAGCGGTAAGCGTTTTCTTTTTACGTATGCTCTTTGCCTTGTTTTTTCTTTGATCTCGACACATCAAATAATAGATAAAACTTGTATTTTCTAGATAGACTAATTGAGATCTAACCTAAATCTTATAGAGTCTTGCATTTGTTTTTCAAAAAATTTGTTTGTTTTTATATGTGGATGTGTTGAAGTTTTTTTGCAAGGAAAAACAACGGTTTTGGGGGTAAGCATGTGCTTTGAGGAAAAAAGGAAAAAAAAATGTGCCCCCTTCTCCTTCCTAACATTTGTAATATATTTTCATTAACTCACTTGGTTAAAAGTTACCTTACTAAGTTATAGGTGGAACAACCATTAAGAATATCATAGGCATTGTTGAGACAACAATCCAAAGAGAGTTATAACATTCACTCACATTTATTTCTGTATTGTATGTAGTATGAAAGCATTAGTAGTTGCTTAAGTTCCTCAAGTAGTTTACCTTGAATAAGATTCGATCCCAACTTGAAAAAAAAATCCAGGATTTTCAAGGTTGGAACAAGGACATGGGTGTGAATTTAATTCAGTTAGTTGTACTTGGTAACATGCCTCGAGTCTTTATTGATTTTGAATAAACATTCAAATCTTTCTTTTTATCAAATTATTTTTTGAAAATGTTTATGCAACTTTAAGTTGGAACACAACTTTATTGTAAAATGCATTTCACTTAAATTATGAAAGTGAATAAGTCATAAAGTAATTTTAGTGTTCATTTTTAAGTTACTTATTAGTCCCTGCCGTAGGCATAGAGGGACTATAGCGATCGATAAATCATTGACCTGGTATTAGATTGTGCATTGACCATAAATATTTTCCATATTATCTATTGTTGGAACAAGGGAAGTGAAAAGATCATTTTTTATATAATAAAAAGTATCATGTTTGTCAAGATCTGATTGGACAACAGATTCGAGGTCTTATTGCCGCCTTCGCTATTCCCAATGTTAAATATGTTGGCATATCCAAAGTATTTGATAGTATATGGTCTTTTTGAATCATATATTTTATTATGAATTGGTCGAATGTGGATTAATGCTAGCATTAGTTCAAATGTTTCCCTTAGCATTTTTTGCTGGATAGAATACATTCTCTACCATATTACTATGTGTGATTTTTGCTTTATTGTTGCGTGCTTCGAGAGAAGAGGCCTGCCACACTGCATATTTTCTTAAATGGTTGCACATGCGTACACCCTTTGACGGTCATGACAGTCTTAACTGTTTACCTAACAACTCTGGCAGTCTTAAATGTTTATTGTACAGATGCATTGCAATACAATTTCGTTCATGGTCGACATCGCTGCTCCAGTGCTTGATCCTTGTTCACTGCTTCGTTCCATGATTCTGGTTCTTGTTTGATTCAACTTTGAAAAGTTGAGGTCCTGCACTTGCATTTCGAGCTCTTCGTGGTTGTTCACTGGTTTGTTGTTCTTCAACTTTGCAAGCTGTTGGATCTGTTGTTGTGGTTTGCAGTTTTTGGGGTTGAGCTCTTGTCATCCTTCGTTGACGGGTAAGTTTCCCTGTTGTTTCTATTTTTCAATGGTGGGAGTCCCTGCTTCCAAATTCCATTGCATACCATCTTTGTCTATGCTCTTAATTTATGTTCCTGGAAACCATGCGTCTTCATATGCTGGCTGTCACGTCCATAGATTTTCCGAAAATTGCAATGCATAGGGCTTTGCGAAAAGTTATTCGGAGCTATCAGAAGAGGGAACCATCCAACAAGGTGTAGATGCAGGGTATGCTTTTATTATGTGGGCCGAAAAAACTACGTCCACCTGTTCTCTTTCTGCTGAGTAAAGTTATGGTTTTATTTATTTGCATTCTTTCTTCTATTTGATTCAGTTTCCAGTGTCGGTCTATTTTCTTCTCATCTGCTATGGGGACTAGGGGGGATTCAAGTTGAGAAGAAGGTTGAAAGATACATACGGGGATTAGTACCCTATTTTGCTTTCCTTTTTTTTTTGCTACCTTTTATTTTTTTCCCCTACTTTTCTCTGTTTTCATAGAAACTGAAAGTATGTGGCAAACAACTTTAAAATGACAGTTGAATAGATGAAATAAGTAATAGAAGTTGATTCGTATGAAATAGATACATAGTCCATTATACATGACATAATTGACGTGGTTTTGCATAGCAATGGCCTTTTTAGATTGGATGCATTCTCCTATACTGTTAGGGATTGCCTTTTCGATACATTCCAGGTTCTATTGCATTTTCGGTATTCATCGACCGAGCTGTGCAATGGATTGATAGATTATTTCTTGACCTGTTTTAAAAATGGCGATGTTGAGGCTTTGTAGTCCTATGAATACGAACTGGAATCTGATTTTCTTCGGCAGTTTCATGGAATACATGATGTTGCTACGTATTTTTCAAAGATGCGGTTGTCTGCATCTCTAGTTCTGCCTGCACATGAGAGGGGACTTTGGGGAGATACATGTTGTATATGGTGGCTGTCTAACTGGCTAAATATATCAGTTGGAATATGGTCATTGACAAGAAAAACAAGATATCTACTATTCAACAAAACTGCATCAATCCATATTGCATCTTGTTCCATGATGCCAATGCCGTCAGTGGCCATTATGAACCACTACTGTACAGAAAAATGCCCATATGCAATATAGAAGGTCCTCGTATTTACTTGTCTGTTGTTTGCAAAGACCTTCAATGGCAATGGAGACAGATTTTGCATGGCATGGATTGCCATGGTTTACAGCTGGCAATGAATGATGTGTCTAGATGTGGACATAGTCTGTTCAATGCAATTTGTTGTTTGGTGGCAGTGGAGTTCGATGTTCAGTCGCTGCAGCTTTACACTATACAGTCCTTTTGCAATGCAATTATAGGTGGAAACCAACAGGCTTTTAGGTGCTTGCATCAACACCTTTGGCCATATCTCCTAGAAAATATGCCGGCAGTTGGAAGTTGGCAGGAATACCTTGTGAACATGGCGCTTCCATATGAAAAAGGGAATATGGAGGGTTGCAGATTCTGTTTGCAATGGCTGTCTATGATATTCAGGGTGAATATCCAGGTATGGTTTCCCTTGCCAGATGGCACTGTCCATTCCTAGTTTACTGATTCAAATTACGATCGAACAATTGACATCCTCTCGTTGAAAATAGATACAACACATATCCATTATGAACCTTTGCTTGGACATATCGGTAGTTCAGGGTTGACTGTCCATGCCACCCAAACGACATCAAATCTGCATACGCGTGGAATTCTTTTTAGTGAAAATGAGACTCCTCCTGGTTGCAATATGGGTAGACAAGGCTTGAAGAAAAAAAACATGCGTAAAATTCATGACAGTTATCATGAGGCCATAGAGGGATTAAACAAAAAACGTAGAGTAAGTTATCACAATTTGAAAAAAATTATGCGTCAAATTCGTCCGAGTTGTGATAAGGCCATAGAGGCCTTAAACAAAAAACGTAAAGCAGTTTCTTAGAAGCTGAGTGAGAGTGATATTCATCCTAGTTGCCATCAACTCATCCTGCCCTTGGGCAAGAAACGTAGAATAAGTTACCACAACTTGAAAAAGGTCATGCGTGAGAGAAAAAAATACATTGCTACACTTCCTTTTAGAGAGAACCTCACATATCACAATGTAAAGAAATTTGTTCGTGCAGAACATAACATAAACAGGTGCGATTGCATATCCCGGAATGGTCATGCAATTGTGACAGTTCGAGGTCTACAAGCAACACCATGCAGTAGTAGCAATGAAAACTAGGAAACAGTTTCTACCCATACTTCCTTGCGAAAGAAAAATGCAAGACAGACCTACATGAAACACATGAAAGACACTCCTTCCATTGCATGTGCAATTTGTGAACAATTGAATTTTTCAAAAAACAGTAAGTCTTTCATGCCTGATTTCCAAACAGAATACCTCTGCTTGATAGCGCATGATAAACGATTTTCCAATTGGAAATTTTGTCTTCCATGCAAACGATCGCTTGAAAATGGAAAACTGCCACATTTTGCTACCCCTGATTGAATAAGATGTAATACACCACTACCAGATGTAAGTGCACTTACAGAACTTGCATTTGCTCAAATCAGACCTTGGGGCTATAAAGGACCCCGGATGGGCTTAACAAGATCAATTATTAATGTCCCTGTTCAACTAGATGTTGTGAAAAAAGCGTTGCCACAATTCATTAACAATACAATCATAATTGCTGTGGCTTTGAAAATACGCTTGCGATACAAAAATGCCTATCAGATAGGGAAAGTGATTGTGCATGTTGTTATGAAAGCATTAAAGGAATTATGTTCCAGGGCCCTGTACAAAGCAAAGAACATTTGTATAAATGGAAACTGGAACAATGTTCTCGTAGAAGAGGATGACAACTCTGCAGACACTCTCGAAAATCCTAGTGATTTTGATACAAGTGATGAATCGGACAATGAAACACTTGCTGAAACATTGGTGCATGGATTCACTGATTCACAGTGCATTCATGACTTGCAAGACAAAATTGTCGAAATTGCACCCACCGAGGGGCAGCGTCCACTTGGAATATTCAAGGACAAATTCATTGAGGAAATGAATTTTCCAACACTCTTCTATGGAGATCCACGTGGCACTGATATTACATAATGATTCAGTTATCATAAAATAGTCCGATGGGAGCTGCTACATTCAAGCAATTACTTCTCCTGTCACATAACAAATTTGTTTTTCAAAACAATGCACATAATAATAGAGCAAGTTTTGTCCCGCGTGTGGGTCCGAATAAGAAAAGTCCAGTTACAAGGAAGAAGATGTTGGCCAAGGATGTGAAGTACAAAGTAAACCTAGAAAAAATTATGAAATTTGATATTGGATACATATATTTCAAAAACATCCGCACCTCTCTGACTATTTGCAACAAAACAAAAAAAATATTTTTGCAATGATCCGATAATTGGGCCCGCCAACATTTTTCATCACATTTACAAGTGAAGAGCATTGCTGGGATCCATTGGTGGCCACCGTATCTGACCTACACAGGAACAAGAAACGTAAAAAATAAATCGATACATTGGAAAATAACGACATTGACTACCTCATAAGAAAAAACCCGGTGACATGTATTTGCTACTATAGACATAGAATAAATGCTTTGAGACAATTGATATGCCACGATGAAACGTTTTTCAGAAAAATATCGGACTACTTTTTTGTGACTGAATTCCAGAATAGGGGAAATGAACATGACCATGCACTATTGTGGATAAAGGGTGCACCGGTCTATGGAGCTGATAACAATTTAGAGATCGAACAATTTGTGGATAAATACATAACATGAAACACAGATCATTTGGATCCAGAAATTGCGAAAGTCCATAGACATTACCATACAAGAAGTTGTAGAAAACGAAAAAACTCACATTGCAGATACAAATTTCCCGTGCCGCCAATGAGAGCTACAAGAATCATAGAGCCAGTTAGTTTGGAGGACAATGTTGTTGTTGGGAAATCTAAATCCTTGTTCGCATTTCTAGAACAAGGAGGATTTGACGAAATGATGAGCTTTGATGCCTTCTTGACACAAGTAAATCTATCAGAAGATGAGTACATCCAAGCCATACAATGTACGCTTAGGCAACCAACACTTTTCCTTAAATGAAAACTCTCCCATATTTGGAATAACAATTTCTCCAAGGACATGGCAGTTATGTGGAAAGCAAATACAGATGCACAGTACATGCTAAATGCATATGCTGCAACATCATACTGTACCTCGTATAGGATGAATATTGACAAATCTATGACAAGTGCATTCAGAAGAATACACAAAGAACATGAAAGAAGTCATATTGATGCCATACAAATGATACACACACTTGGCAATACATTGCTTAATCTTCAACAAATGTCTTCTCAACAAGTAGTTCACATTGCACTTTCCTTGCCCCTCACTTGTAGTTCAAGAAAATGTGTCTTCATAAACACATCTCCACTTGAAAAACACACATTTGTGCTTAAACCACTGGTTTTGTTGCAACAAGAGCCTTACAATTTAGAAGACATGGTATGTCGCTCTATTATTGATTATTACGTCCAGCGTCCATATCCTATTAGGCATATCTTCTTAGTAGAATTCGTATCGCATTACAAAAAAAATGGTGCACCCATATCAAAAAGAAAAAAACCCTCTGTGATACGGTTTGTCAAATACAATAAACATCGTGACTATGAAAACTATTGTAGAGAAAAACTGTTGTTGTACGTTCCGTTCGATGAAAACGAAGAGACATTAAAACATAACTTCTCTACATGGGAGGCTGTATATGTTGCGTCTGAGACTATAGTGCACATCAATGAAGCTAGATTTACCTACAATGTTAATCCAACATGGGGCGATCTAGAAGTTGCACTTAATGACCTAGAAAACCCTGGTGATCATGATGAGACATTCAAAAACCAAAAAACAACCAAAACTCCTTCCGAGTCTTATGACTTACAAGTGGATTTGCCTCGTCCTCCAGCGGCTGGAAGTGAAAAACGTATCAATCTTGGTTTTCAAGTTACAAAATATCCTTTCCTAATTGAAAATAATGAATACCACAGAATAAGACGTCTGTTGAATCATTAACAACAAACAATTCTAAAGGAAATTGCTCTTAAAAAACGCTTGAACATGAACAGTCCTGTGCACGTGTTCCTTACAGGCAGAGCAGGAACAGGCAAGACATTCATAGCGAAAGCATTGTTCCAAATGCTTGTACGAATCTATGATTCAAACAATTCCTCTGATCTGATGAAACCAAAGGGCCTAATAGTTGCATACACAGGAAAAGCTGCATACAATGCTGGTGGAACAACAATCAACTCTGCATTTTTAATTCCTTTTAACATGTCACAATTTCTTCCACTTAGCAAGGAGATGTTGGATAAATTATCTAAGCTTTATGAGGAACTCCAACTTATCTTTATAGATGAAGAATATTTGATTGGGAGTCGGTTCGTATTCCATTGACAACCGACTAAGAAGCATAAAACATGTGCAGACGAAATACTTTGGAAACATTGACATGATATTATGTGGGGATCTTTACCAGGCACAACCCATCCAAGATTCTTTGATATTTGAACAACCTACCGTTAACATGGAAACAATCACCCATGATTTCTGGAGAGACAATATTAAATGCTTTGAGTTGCATACTACAATGCGACAGATAGATGAAACATTCATTGCAATTCTGAATAGAATGTGCACAAACAACCAAACATATGATGACTTGACCTATATCAATTCGAGGTGCTTACGGCCTGCACCAACACAACCAATGTTCCCTTACTTGTTCTACAGAAATAAGGATGTTGCAATGCATAACAGCCACATGCTGTCGCTCATGCCTGGCGATGATATCATCATCAATTCGATTGACCTGGAAGAATACAACCATGGAAATGTGCCACGTCATGAACATTCAATCACTTTACCTTTGCAGCTTGTCCTCAAATTAGAAATGCTAGTTGAAATATATGCCTGTAACTATGATTCATAGGATGGCTTGGTGAATGGTGCAGATGGAATACTCAAAGGCTATACGAAGACAAAAAAAGTGGATGTCCTTTGGATTAAGTCCCATGAATTGCATATAGGCAAGCGACAAGTGAGCAAGTTGTCTTATCTATATAATTCAAACACTGGAAACGATTGGACACCTATTTTGTGAATATCGAAGCCAGTATCGACATCAGCAAAGACAGGTTGACTGAAGATTCAAAAATAGTTTTCGATTAAACTTGCATGTGCATGTACAGACAGATCACAAGGACTAACACTTGATAATGTTGCATTTCAACCTGCTGGAATTCGAATACATGGACTTGTATACACAACACTATCCCGTGTTAGAAGCATAGAATCCTTGTATTTACTAAGTCCTCTCACAAAAGATAACTTCAAAGTGAAACAAAAAGTTGATATTGAAATGGAACGACTTAGGACCACCACAAAATGGAAACTGCACTATGATTACCAATCCATACAAACAAATTCATATGTATCAATTCTCTCGCTTAACACACGCAGCTTAAATGCACACATGGATGATATACTAAATGACTATGATATAATGCAATCCGATATTCTGTGCTTGCAAGAACACACATGGCATTATGCATGTAGAACAAACAATTCCCAAATCACAATTGCATATCAAGTTACATTACACATGGGGTGATGATAATGGTGAAAAAAAATGTACCAATTTTGGACCATATACATATTGAAGAAAAAAATGTTGAACTGGTGCTTGCAATTTTTTTTTCCCATGAAACAAAAGTTGCAATACTGAATTTGTATGCTGCTCCCCATGCAACATTCTCCAACATAGTACATGTTATTTCCAATGCATTGGATCATTTCCATCTGACCGGACCCATTGTACTTGTAGGAGACTTCAATATTGACATGCTACAAAATACTGGCAGAACAAAAGAATTGGAAAATTACATGTGCAAATACAGTCTCCGCTTTCTTTTGAACAACACAGGCCATCTGCAAAACGCACTTATTGGCCATGTTTGGTCCAATGTGCCCATTCCTCAATACAATATGTTTGTTTTAGACACATATTGGTCTGATCATGATACAATTGGTATTGCACTTGAATTATGACATATACATCAAACATATTGTAAACTCATATTTCTATGTTTCAAAGCATATCTGTATGGCTTGTTGCAAAAAAAATAAAATATCTGTCCAACTTCTTGGTTTTCCCTGATTTCTACACATATCGTTTTGGTGGGCATACAAATGATGTTCTACTCGAACTATAAAATATACATTGTGCAAAAAAAAAAAAAAGGTACATCCTCCCAAAAACTATTTCTGATTCTATTCATCTTATTCTATTTTTTTTAGTATATGTACATAGTAGTTGCCTTTTTCTTAACATCTGAACTTATGTTCATATCCATTTTGTTTTGTACTTTTGTGGATAGAAACAGATAGGAAAACTAGACGACGCAAAGAACTCCTACCCAGAGATGTAGACGAATCCATGCAAAGGTGCATTTTTTTTCTGCCCCTGTTCCATAGTAAACAATTTTTCGTTTACTTTCTTTGTATTTGCCAAAATTGTTTGCAGCTATGTTTTTTTTTTTTTTTTTTTTAGCACCTAGAGGCTGCCACCCTACACGCCCGCCATCCAACACAAATGCAATGTTGAGCCAGCTAGCTCGCAAGTCCACTTGTCTATTTGTATATCGCCCAACTATGGGTGCTATTTGCAGGACACAGAACATTAGAGGCCCAATGTACAACCCGCAAGTGCGCGATCCAAATAAGTGGCTAAGTATGCAATAAGGGATCTGTGCATATTTGGTATGTATTGCTTGTTTCTGGGAGCCCGCCAGCCTTGGAGTCTGTCAATTTGTATATCGTGGAAATCACTAGAAGTAGAATGTTGAGCCGTCTAGCTCGCAAATCCACTTGTCAATTGACAAATGTTGAGACGGCTAGCCTGTAAATCTGCTTGTCAATTTATTATCATAAGCTATTTGTAAGGCACCGAACAATAGAGGCCCATTTTTGACCTGCCAGCCCGAGAACCCGCGATCCAGAAATTGTACATGGTCTATAAAATCTCAACCACCCCACAAGTCCGCTTGTCAATTTGTATATCGCGGAACTGTGTGTGCTATTTGTAGAACACAGAACAATACAGGCCTATTTTTTGACCCTGCTCGCCCGAGAACCCGCAATCCAGATAGACATATTTAGTTTTGCCTTGTTTCTACACACACTGATCTGGTAACCACAGAGAACCTAATTTCTATATGGCAGAAATAAGCCCAATGCACAACTCACAAGTCCACGATCCAAATAAGTGGCTAAGTATGGAATAAGGGATCTGTGCATATTTGGTATGTATTGCTCATTTCTATGAGCCCGCCAGCCCTGGAACCTGCGATCCAGAAACTATGCATGGTCTATAAAATCTCAGCCACCCTGCGAGTCCACTTGTCAATTTGTATATCGCGGAAATGTATGTGCTATTTGTAGAACACCGAACAATAGAGGCCTTTTTTTGAGCCCGCCCGCCCAAGAACCTGCGATCCAGAAAATGGCCAAGTATGGAATGCGATATCCGTACATGCTCTATAAAATATCATATCCATAGTTTATGAAAGTACATATTTAGTTTTGCCTCGTTTCTACACACACTGATCTGGTAACCGCAGAGTTGGTGTTGCACATGAATTATGAGTATGCACTGGGAGTCAGACCAAGCCATTTAGTTTGTTTAGCTGAACAATTCCGACTCATGCAATTTTAGCATTGGACACTCAGCAGTTTCAACATTGGACACTCAATAGTTTCAGCATGCACTTTCAGACTTGGCCATTCCTTCCTTGCTTGCTCTTCCCCGTGCCCATCACATTCGCACATGTGCATAATAAGAAATAGCGTTTATATATATATATATATATATATATATATCTTCTTTCTAAATCTTTAATGTTAACAGGTCATTGTGTAGACACTGTCTACGCTTTCATCGATGCGCGCAAGGCTCAAGAAGTTCTTCCATTAATGCAATATTTACAAACACTTTTCTTATCCCTTCCCAGTCTTGATTTCAAATGCCATGGAATGTCATTCACACGCCGCCAGCTTGCTTCCTTCATGAAACCTCCAATCTCTTCCCAATCTTAGTTTCAAATACCATGGAATGTCATTCGCACGTTGCCAGCTTGGTTCATTCACGAAACCTCCAATCCTTAAATGTTCTTCGTTGTAACTTCCACCTTCGCACTTCTAAGTATGCAATAATTAAGCTTTACTTCTAACAGGTCACCATATAGCACGCATAGATATTGTCATTAATGAGGAGATTTTCCATTCACATGCGTTGAAACAATGTTTCCGGGGGGTTATATTGTCCCCTCCATTTCTTCATTTCAAGCAATGTCTGGAGCAAACCAACGTTTTCATAAACTACTGGCAGCAGCTCCACAATAGTTTTGTAGAGATACAATGAACATCTTCCTCACGAGCTTCCCGTGTAGAAGAAGGGAAAAAGTATTGTAGGGGAGGCGGAGCAACCCGAAATTTACAGTGAAAACATGGATGTTGACACTGATCTGGAAAGCATATTCTGCAACCTTGATCAGCTCGGAGACGCAATTCAGCATGCCTGCTCAATGGACATGGTTGATACCACATTTTTTGACGAAGATGAATCCTTCGTATTCTAGAGTGCTATTTTTGAAACCAAATCAAAAAAAATTAATCATTGAAAAAAGAGATGTAAAAAATAAGAAAAGAAAACATCGTTCAGAACTTGACCTTGCTAATATGCAGGCATCCAAAATCTCTCAACTTCACATGGCAACTGGAGATGCTCTTTATGATTCTGTTGGAGTCATTGAGGCTGAAAATGTGAGAGTAAAGAACCGGATTAAGGAATTAGAGGAAGTTTTGTTTCCTATGCCATTGCTTGGCAGTTCTTTGGAAATAGCCATGCCTGCGACTACGTGCACCCCTGCAACATATCTAAAAGGATCCTCCATCTTCCTTGCATCGTGTAGACGATATGTGAAGAAAAATATCAACAAAAAAATGGAACTGATTACTAAGGCCTGGGAAACATCACAGAATATGGATTCCCTCGGGAGCAGGGCACATAACTTGCTTCAACTTCTGCAGACAAATTTAAAAAATGAAGAAAATTTCTATGTGCACATGGTCATCCCTTTTTCTTTTCATGTCAACAACATTCCAGAGACGAGAAGAAGACAACATGATCTCCCGTCCAAAAAATGGCTCACTCAATTAGAAGCATGCTGGAAAGAGAAGGTGAAGAACCTGTATCTCATCGTCCAATCATGTGAGCAAGAAATATCAAAGAAAGAAACATTATTCACAAAGCTCACCAAAATAGACTTAGCAGGAAAGAAAAACGACTTCCAGGACCCCAACTTAATCCTCAACTCGCTGGCGTTAACCAAACAAGATTTCGATAAACAAGTTGATAATTTGAAGGCATTATCTTTGGATTTTTTTTACAGGATTCTTGAATATCATGAAGAAGAGGTGGATAACTGGCTAGTCCGGTATTCGGTAGAGAATGGAGACATTCATGAAACTCTGTGTAAACTTTCAATTGATCTAAGAGAATTAGAAAATGAAGTGTTCAACATTAAAATCCACAATGACATCAACGTCGCCCCCTTGAGAAGCTATATTGAAGAGAACTTGAAGTGGGTCGCCGATGAAATCCAACAGGGAAATGCATAAATCCTCTGTTTATCAATCCAGTTATTCAAGCGGGCCACCCACAAAAACTAGCTGGGAAAGGCATGACCAAGAAAACACCAAAATTACTTATATGTACCATGTAGAAATCTATAGCCAAAAATTGATCTTCCCATTTCTACTTTTCAGGTATTACATTCTACCGTGTCCAACTTCTTCTTTCCACAGTCCTATTTCTTGTACATGTTTCTGTTATGGTCCGCGGGAGCCCCAATCCCAGTCTATATGACAAACACATTTACATTTCCAACGATATGTAAGACACTATTATTTTTTTCATATATTCCAAATAAAACTATTCTTTTGTCTCATATATTTATGTGTTCCTAGATTTTTATCTTCAACTAGGCTGAATGTGAAGTCATTCTCTTTATTTTATCTCAATTCTCTTTTTTTCCGATGCATATTTTCTCTGGCCTGGTCATTTTCAAAATAAAGTATGACATAAATCACTCACTCAAATTTGAGATATCATATTTCACACACACACACACACACACACACACACACATATATGTTTCTTTAAATTTCCAGGAATATGTAACACGTTTCATTATTTTTTTATATAAATGTCATAAAATTGTGTTCACTACTCTTTTTGTACTCAAACGTATAGAGAGTATGTCATTTCTTGCATCTTTACCACCTGTCCTTCATACTGTTTGCCACAAAGCCCCGTAAAATTAAAATAGTCCACAAGTCCGCTTGTCAATTTGTATATCACAGAACTGTGGGTGTTTGTTATAGGCCATTGAACAACAGAGACCCAATTCTCAGCCCACCATCTCGGCAATTCACGATCCAAAAACTGCCTAAGTATGGAATGAGGGCTCTGTGCAAGTATGGAATGAGGGCTTTGTGCATGCTCTATATAATCTCATCCCCATACTTTATAAAGTACATATTTTGTATGTATACAAGTAAATATCTACTTTAAAAAATTACGTATTTGCTATGTATAATTTATGCTCTCCAGGATCCTATAATTTGATACATTTCAATTTCTTATATCCACGAGTCCCTGTTTTAAAGAAAAATAATTCAAGAATGCTATTTATTTGGTTCTTTTGTCCACCGCCCTATGTAACAGACATTGGTACTATATTTTTTGTGCTTTTGTCTACCACTGTATGTAAAACCTATGTAAAGAAAACTAATTCGCAAATGCTAAATTTTTTGGACACGAGCCCCTTAAAATTCAAACAGTCCGCAGGTCCCATTGTCAATTTGTATATCATGAAACTGTCGGTGCTATTTGTAGGACATGGAACATCAGAAGCCCGATTTTCAGGTCCCCAGCCCGAGAACCCGCGATTCAAAAATTGGCTAAGTATGAAATGAGGGTTCCGTCCATGCTCTAATTCGGGAATGCTAGTTTTTGTTTTTTCTTTTATGTGTTCCTAGATTTTTATCTTCAGCCATAGCTGAATGTGAAGTCATTTTGTTTATTTTATCTCAATTCTATTTTTTCTGATGCATATTTTCTCCTGCCTGGTCATTTTCAAAATTAAGTATGACATAAATCACTCACTCAAATTTGAGATATCATATTTCACACACACACACACACACACACATATGTTTATTTAAATTTCTAGGAATATGTAACACATTTTATTATTTTTTTATATAAATGTCATAAAATTGTGTTCACTACTTTCTTTCTACTCAAACGTATAGAGAGTATGTCATTTATTGCATCTTTACCACCTGTCCTTCATACTGTTTGCCACAAAAGCTCTTGAAATTAAAATAGTTCGCAAGCCCGCTTGTCAATTTGTATATCACAGAACTCTGGGTGCTCTTTGTAGGCCATGAAACAACAAAGGCCCAATTTCCAGCCTGCTAGCTCGAGAACCCGCGATCCAAAAACTGCCTAAGTATAGAATTAGGTCTCCATGCAAGTATGGAATGAGGGCTCTGTGCTTTCTCTATAAAATATCATCCCCATACTTTATAAAAGTACATATTTCGTGTGTATAAAAGTAAATATCTACTTTAAAAAATTACGTATTTTCTATGTATAATTTATGGTCTGCAGGAACCTATAATTTCTTGTGTCCAGGAGCCCATATTTTAAATAAAACTAATTTGGGAATGCTATTTATTTGGTCCATTTGTCCACCGCCCTATGTAGTAGACATTGGTACTATAATTTTTGTCCTTGTGTCCACCAGCGTATGTAAAACCTATGTAAAGAAAACTAATTCGCGAAGGGTAAATTTTTTGGACACGAGCCCCTTAAAATTCAAATAGTTCACAAGTCCGATTGTCAATTTGTATATCGCGGAACTGTCGCTGCTATTTCTAGGACACAGAACAACAAAAGCCCGATTTTCAGGTCCCCAGCCCGAGAACCCGCGATCCAAAAACTGGCTAAGTCTGGAATGAGTGTTCCGTCCATGCTCTATATATCTGGTTGATCAAATTACATATTTCGTATGTATAATTTATGCTGTCCAGAAACAATTTCTTGTGTCCACTAGCCCTTGTTTTAAAGAAAAATAATTCAGGAATGCTAGTTTTTTCCCTGCTTTTCTCCACGAACCTATGTAACCAATTGTCAATTTGTATATCGCGGAACCCTGGGTGGTATTTGTAGGCCATGAAACAACATAAGCCATTTTTCCATCTCGCTAGCCCGAGAACCTGCGAACCAAAAACTGCCTAAGTATGGGGTGATAGGTTTCAATTTGATATGTATAATTTATGCGAGTTTTTTTGGTTCTTTTGTCCACAAACCTATGTAATATATGTAGGCCCTTACATTTCAAATAGTCTGCGACTCCAATTGTCAATTTGTATATCGCAAAACTCTAGGTGCTATTTGTAGGCCACGAAACAACAGAGCCCCAATTTTCAGCCCGCCAGCCCGAGAACCCACGATCCAAAAATTCAAATAGTCCACAAGTCTGCTTGTCAATTTGTATATCGCGGAACTCTCAGTGCTATTTGTAGGGCACAAAGCCCTTGTTTTAAAGAAAACTAATTCGGGAATGTTAGTTTTTTTTTCTGCTTTTGCCCACGAACCTATGTAACCGATTGTCAATTTGTATATCACGGAACCCTGGGTGGTATTTGCTGGACACAAAACAACATAAGCCGATTTTTCATCCCGCCAGCTTGAGAACCTGCGAACTAAAGACTGCCTAAGTATGGGGTGATAGATTTCAATTTCTTCTGTGCAGGAGCCCCTCTTTTAAAGAAAACTAATTCGGGAATGCTATTTTTTTCATACTTTTGTCCACCACTCTATGTAACAGACGTCAATACTAATTTTTTTGTTTTTTTGTCCACCAACATATGTAAAAAGGAAAACTAATTCGGGAATGCTAAACTTGTTCGACACGAGCCCCTTTAAATTCAAATAGTCCGCAAGTCCGATTGTCAATTTGTATATCACAGAATTCTTGCCGCTATTTGTAGAGAACGGAACAACAAAAGCTCAATTTTCAGCCCGCCAGCCGGAATGAGGGTTCTGTGCATGATCTATATATCTACTTAATCAAATTACATATTTGATATGTATAATTTATGCTATTCATGAACCTCTAATTTGATAAATTTCAATTTCTTCTGTCCAGGAGCCCTTGTTTTAAAGAAGCCCAATTTTCAGCCCACCACCCCGACAACCCGAAAGAAGCTTCCATGCATGCTCTATATATCTACTTAATCAAATTACATATTTGATATGTATAATTTCTCCTGTCCACGAACCTATAATTTCATATATTTCAATTTCTTCTTTCCAGTAGCCTTTGTTTTAAAGAAAACTACTTTGGGAATGCTAGTTTTTTTTATGCTTTTCTCCACGAACCTATGTTACAGACGTTGGCCCTTAAATATCAAATAGTCCACAACTCCGATTGTCAATTTGTATGTCGCGGAACTCTGGCTGCTATTTGTAGCGCACAGAACAACACAAGCCCAATTTTCAGTGTGCCAACCCGACAACCTGCATGTTCTATATATCTACTTAATCAATTTACATATTTGGTATGTATAATTTATGCTGTCCAGGAGCCCTTCTTTTAAAGAAAACTAATTCGCGATTGCTAGTTTTTTTGTGCTTTTGTCCACAAAGCTGTGTAACATACGTACGCCCTTAAATTTCAAATAGTCCACAACTCTGATTGTCAATTTGTATGTCACAAAACTCTGGGTGCTATTTGTAGGGCACAAAACAACAGAGCCTGATTTTCAGCGCGCCAGCCCGACAACCCACCATCCAAAAACTGTCAACTATGGAATCTCATTACCATACTTTATAAAAGTACATATTTCGTATGTATAAAAGTAAATATCTACTTTATAAAATTGCAAATTTCATATGTATAATTTACGCTATCCAGGAACCTATAACTTGATAAATTTCAATTTCTTTTGTATCCACCAGCCCTTCTTTTAAAGAAAACTAATTCGGGAATGCTAATTCTTTTGTGTTTCCATGTACTTCAACTTCATGCCCACGTGTCTGTACTCTGTTGCATTTATTCCCATTCCAGTCTAGCAGGGACTACACCGCCATTCAACACTTGTTTACATTCATTGTAAAGTGTGTTTTACTTAAACTATAAAAGTGAATAACTAGTAAAACAACTTTAATATTTTTTTGAAGTTACTTATTGCATGCATTTTTAATATATAAAGTAACTTTATTGTAAAAGTGATTTTCACTTATTTTATAAAAGTGGATCACTTACATTATAAAAACAACTTATTTGTACAAGTGAGCTTATGAGGAAAACTAAAAAAGGAAGGAATTTTTTTACTTAATAACATTATTATGTGTAAATCACAATGTTGATTAACCTCCACCTACTATGTGACATCTTTCATTCCTTTTTGAAAAGGGCATAACTTTGACATCTGGACTTTGTTTTCAACGCCATTTTTTTAAAAATTGCCTATTTGTTTGAGAACTTTATATTTGGATAGTTCGTTTATGGTTTTGAAGCTTTCTCCTACTTACTAGTCCAAATTACTTCTCATGGAAATCTTGTATGGAGGATATATTACAAATTTGAGGACTTTACTATGTTACCTTGGGAACATAAATTGTCCCTCTTAATGCATTAAAGAAAACCAAATGGGATAATAAAAATGACAAAGCACATGAACTAATCAGAATGTCTATCTCCAGTGATTTTCAATTTCACCTTCAAGGAATTAAGACCCCAGATGCAACATGGAAAAAAATAAAAGCTGTGTTTTATAAATACAATGAGATTCAAGCCCACCAACTCAAAAATCAATTGATTGGTTTAAATCCTAGTTATTTATCTTGCATTGAAGAATTTCTAAGTTTAAAAGACTTAGACTTTTACTTGTAGAATGTAAAATAATCAAGACATATGACCAACTTATATATGCTATTCTTGCTAAGCTTGACATTTCTTATTTTGTATTTGTATCTACTTTTCACTCTATCATAGAAGCTCTTATTAGTCAAGGGGATACTTACAAAATGTCCTCTTTTGAAGCTTTTTTTGTTTCTTTGATTAGAGAGCAAGATAAGCTCTTGCATCTTGGAGTGATCAAAATTACATGTACATCTAACAAAGCCTTAGTGGCAAAATAGAAGGATAAAGCCAAGAATCCAAAGAAGCAACATCCTCACAACAAAAAACAAACCAAGGGTTCCAAATCCTTTCAATGAGCTCCTATACCCAATGGTGATAAACAAACTAAATCAAAAGGTAAGCAGATTGATAAACATTATAATTTTTTTGATGAGATGATCATCTAGAGTCTAAATGTTTCAAGAAGATGGAAGCCTTATAAGAATTAATGAAGAAGCACAACATCAATTTTGATTCTTCTAAATCTTTTTTTTGATGGAAGAAATCGTGGGAAACCCTTGAGTACTTCCCCACATTTCGTGGATGACAAACAGGGTAAACCATCGGCCTGATTACGGTCCTAACCCAATTGGGACATCGATTGAGGCTCAACAATCTCATCAAGAGCAACGATAGCTGGCCGAGGATTTGACCTCGAGACCTCATTCAAAATAACCATAACACTCCACTTGAGCTAACCCACCGGGCTTTATATAAATTCTAACTCTTTTTCTCATGGACATGCACTTTCTACTTCTGGTTTTTCCTTCAATGCAAGATCTAATTCTTCTTCTAATGAGTGGCTTAATAATTTTGGAGCATCTTATCATATGGCTAAGGATAAAACCATCTTTCATGTTTTTAAACAAAGTTACCAATTTAACGAGAACTCTCCAGAGTTCTCATTTTCTGAAGTGGCTATTTTTACCCCTGAATCAAAAAGTGGTGCTACCAGTAGCACCCTTTTTTTGGGGTGGTTAAAATTAAAACTTGGTTGAAATCACAACCTTGAGAATCGATACCATTGCGAACAAAAACCTTAAAATTGACTCTTAAATCGAAAAATGATGTTAGCAGTAACATTTTTTTTTGGTAGTTAAAATTCTGACCTAATTAAAATTGTGTCTTAGACGAGTTCTACCATAACAAATAAAAACCTTTAAAAAAATTCCTAAATCATTACTTAAAAAATTATTAATTAAATTAATTTAATTTTTTATAAAAAA